>JANSTU010033805.1:0-11732 GCA_027564075.1 Bolitophila hybrida
GGGAAAAGTGTATGGACATAAAAAACGTGCGTAAGTGGAGCCGCGAGTTCAATTTCGGGCGCACTAATGTTCACGACCCAAACCCAAAAAGTTTAAGGCGACACTGTCAGCCGGCAAGGTGATGACATATGCTTGTATTTGTAAATGCTGCATTAATATGCAATGTTGGCTGGGATAACCTTATAGAACTCTTAAACTTTACAGCTTAATGACAAAATGTGCCACAATATCTACAAATAGATAAATATCAAAAAAAATAAATGAGGTAACATCTCCAAAAGTTGTATAAACTCAATTTTCAAGTATCACATCTCATTGGATCCTTTAATCCCTTGTGGGACATAGGGTCAGTGTGCGATGCCGCACAGCGGATTCATTGACCATTACGGGTTCACACGAGTGGTGAGGTCATGCTAATGTGCTGTTTGTGCTATGCTACTCCTATTGGAGCTACTAAACTAAAAAATATCTTTCTGCACACCAGCACTGAGGAAAACAAACTTTGATGATGCGACTTATAATCTGATGTTTGGTCATCTCTAAAGCTTACGCCTACGTCGTATCGATTGAGATTTAGCCTGAATACATCTGTGCCGATTTATACCGAGCTCTTCGAATTCGTAATGAATTGTTACTTAATGCGTCATATCTTGACCCTTGGTGAGTGGTCTATTTCGAAATCGGAAAATCTCCAAGCTTCAACATTTTGATCATATGTGATATTTTTCGCCACCTGCCAGATGGTCGTCAACATGAAAGCAGAACAGTACCACTTGTGACGCCAGAGGAAACCGATTCTGGTAATAGCACATTGACTTAATGCTTTTACTGCAGAAGGAGCAAGCAAGATCCACGTATACTCTTGAAAATTCCACTGACTGGGATTGACTTGGTACTATCTTACAGATTCGAAACCTACTGGAATAGATAATGCTACAATTTTCCTTTTGTACATCTGCAGGCAATACCAGCACTAACAATGCTGCAAGGAGATGGCTTTTTTAAAGGAAAAAGTCTGTGTGTAATCTTTCGTAATTAAATTTAGTTGCGATCCATTGTCGCATAGTGCTCTTATTTGCCTGAATAGGGCTGTTCCAACAATCATGATATCATCGACAATCTCGACGAAATCGCTTTTGATTAAATTAGTACTGCTATCTATTGTAGGGTTATTTAATTTATTTGCGTGTGACGACATCATCATTTGGTCGAAGGATGTTGACTTGGCCGATAACCTCTGTGGTTGCTATTGGTGAGTTTGGCGACCACCAGGGTACTCCATTCTTGACGATCATATTAGTTCGGAAGTCAGTGCTTTTCGGACACAGCGCTTCCAATCGTAACGATGGCCACTGCCACTAACCTGTTGACATTTGTTCAAATTGTGTCTCTGATCATCATATGATTCATTTGACAAGTAGTGGGAGCGATTTGCATATGTACTGGTTGACGGCCGTGATATTTTAAAATTTAAATTTGTTAGTATTCGCTTTCAATAAAACACTTTCTTTAAACTTGGAGCCTTGGCGGATTCGTGATCTATTTCCCAAATTGACAACGTGACACGCGACCCATGCGGTATACGTACCATCTAATTTGGAGAGCCGTTTTTCACATGCCTTCGGTGATGGACAACACTTTTTCAGATGCTTGGAGAGATCTTATAATTTTGCTCGTGATGAGCCATAATCTCTGCTACCACAATATATTCTTGACAATAAATCTTCTTTATTTCTATTCAGTAAATCATTTCTAATATAAAGACAACATAATATTGTCCATACAGAGCAAGAAATATATTTCTTGGTAAACGTAGAAATAGGTAGTTATACATTTCTTTTCTAATTATTTAAATGTTATTATATAGACAAAAAGGTGTAAAGTAAAAATTATGAATTCTTATAATGCTACTGTGAGGTAATATGCGTTCATGAAATTTAAACATTATTTTTTTCAAATTAACAGTCACACTTCCTATCTATCTCCAATCGGATCAAAGGCTGTGCTAAAGTCTCGTTCGCAGACGGTAACTCGTGACGAGCTTTTCTCGCTAGAGGACTCACTACCACAGGCCTCGTTTATTGCGGCACTAAACTCGAAATATGTGTCCGTCAAGCAGGGAGTCGACGTAACTGCCAATCAAGACGAAATCGGTGACAACGAAACATTTCAATTGGAATTCGACTGGTCCGCTCATCGTTGGGCTTTGCGCACAACTCAGGACCGTTACTGGTGCCTTTCGGCTGGTGGTGGTATTCAGGCAGTTGCTAATCGTCGTAGCGCCGATGCATTGTTCGAGCTGGTCTGGCACGGTGATGGATCTCTATCGTTCCGTGCCAATAATGGCAAGTTCTTGGCCACGAAGCGTAGTGGTCATTTATTTGCTACCTCGGAGTCAATCGAGGACGTTGCCAAGTTCTTCTTTTATCTGATTAATAGGTGAGTGCTAGAATCTTTTAACATGTGTAAATAACTATGATGACATTACATTTTATGTAGACCAATTTTGGTGCTGAAATGCGAGCAGGGATTTGTTGGTCTACGTGGACAGGGAACAACCAAATTAGAATGCAACAAGGCAACCTACGAAACCATCGTCGTGGAGCGTGCTGAGAAAGGCATCGTCTACTTTAAAGGTAAATATAATCAAATTTAATTATTATATACGAGTAGATGTAATATATAATTTTGTAATTATTTTCAGGACAAACTGGCAAATACTGGCGTATCGATGGCGAAAGTGTTAACGTAGACGGAGACGTTCCCCGCGATGGTTTTTACTTGGAACTGCGTGAGCCCACACGTATTACTATCAGGTAAGCTTACACCTGTAATTCACCGAATGGCCGTTTAGCCGCTTTTGTTAAGTACAAATCTTTTTTCACATTAAACTATTTAGTTCACGTGTACTTTGTGCTGAAATAAAAAAAGAATCGCGCTTGCGCATTCGGCGAAACGTACATTCGTAATTCAGTACTTAATCATACAAATTATTAAACCCACATTTTTATTTTAGATCCACAAATGGTCAGTATTTGGGCGCCACGAAAAACGGTACTTTTAAGATTTGCGATGGCGGTCAGGACTCTGCCACCCAATGGGAATACTAAACATATAATTGTTCCCAGACACTTTCCAGCATTTTATACATATATATACATATTTATATATTTGATAAAAAGCAATTCATTGCAAACATATTTTTAACCAGCATCAATAACGATAATCAATGATTAAGATATTAGAAATTTATTTTCGGGTAGATTTTTCGTGTTGCCGTAGGTTTTTACTATAGTTTTTTCTTGTTGTTTAAAATTTTTGCTTATACAAATTGGCAACACTTTACTGCGAAATTGTTTGATTACAACAACAAAAAAGATTCTGCATACGGCTCTTAGTCCATTAAACCAAATTGACACTCTTATTAATATACACTACACACGTATCGATAACAATAAAAAGACGTCGTAAATTTGCCAAAACATTACAACAACATAAACACCTCTTTTGCTACATAATCGCGATTTCGATAAAAAAAAAACAAATAAAAGAAACAAAAATGATTAAAACAACTACTTTTTTACACTTAAATTTGATACATTTTACAATGGATAAATAAACAATAATACATTAAACACTAAGGATAACTGAACAAAAATATTTATTAAATACACATTTAAAAAAACTATTATTTTAGTATATAGTTTTTTTTTCTTACATATAGTTTTTTTGTGTTTTGGATTCGATTTAAATATGATTTTATATATTTTATATTAATTTTGTGATATAGATGATTTCTATATTTGTATGTGTGTATGTAAAACTTATAAATACTATTTATGTTTAAGTGTATTAAATAAATAAGAAAAATATCATATAAATTATCGATATACAAGCTAAAAAGTTAGTTGACTTTTATTCGGAAATGGAGATCCATGTGGAAATAGCCTGGTGAGTTTTGTATATATAAACCAAATTGTGCGACGACGCACACCACCGGATTTATTGTAATTGTTCACATTATTGGTCAGGTCATGCTATTGGGGAGCTGCTTCTCCTGACTTTTACAACTTTGCAGTAAATTCGCATATTTTTGATAATTCTCAATTCACCGAGATCTATCTTGCTATTTATCGTGAAACATAAAAACCATTATAATCACTTATTGTTATACACAGGATGCGTATGAATTTGTATATATTAATTGATGGCATCAATGTCTCGTTATTCAAAATCAATATTTTTTCAGTTATGCTACCTTAGTTATTTTGACCTCATTTGAAATTCGTTCGCTATTCGCTATCATACAGCTGTTTGGCAAATAGGTTTTGTTTATGGATGACCAAGGCATAGATGGGAAATCTTTCATAAGACACCTTCACTATGTACATGTAATGTCATATTCTTACGCCTTCTCATCTCTTCACTTTTCTAATTCAACGCGACAAAATATTTTTTCATTAAAAATGAGTAAGAGGAGGGTACCGATGAAAAATGTGTAACGAAAAGGACCATGACTTCAGTAAAACATCGGCAAAATTCGTGTCATTTTTTCGACGCGAATGGATATGCGACGAAGTTTAGGAGTGCGTCAGAGATACAGCCAGATGCAGATGTCAGTCACCTGAGTACACCTGATTAATTTCCTTTTTATTATGCTAAACCATACTGGCGCAGCGCAGCGTATAAGAGTTTTCTTTTTGTAGTAATTAGCATTTTTTCTGTTTTTTCCAGTTTGCAGATTTCTATTTCCATCCAACCGTAGAGTAAACAGTGTGTGCTAAAGAACTAAAAACACATCTATTATTATATTTTTTCTTCTGGTAAATTAAAAATACCATTTCCGATGTCGCAATTACGACGATCTATCTATGGCGAGACCGTGAAAATATACAATTTCAATATTCTCTCTCTAAAGATGCTGAAGGATTCGTGATGGCTAAAAATAAATCGTGAAAAACTTACGAGTGCCGGGTGATGCAAACAATTCGCTAAGCTGGCTGTTAGTTCGACAATGCTGTTAGCATTTAAATCGGATAATGCCAAGCCTTCTCGTCTGGCCTAATAAACGGAACTGCAGGTCCGGGAGTGAATCAATCTGGGATCAGCACCTAAATGATGATGAAATTTTTTTAATCGTCTCGTGAGTTTCCATTCACCTGAGTCCACATCCTCTAAACTAAAGGTCTAGGTCGTCGTTGGTTTCTAACCCATTACGAGGAACACGGGTGAACTTCAGAAAGTGTACTAACATATATCGTTTCTAATGATGCAACTTAAGATTACACCATTATTTTTGATGTATATCGCTCTCAGAGAAAATGACTTTCTCCTTTTCGTCTTTATCTTTTGAAAAACTTTTGCATCAAATGTATTAAGTTGAAAAAAAAAACTTACACCAACAACAGCCAATTGGTGTAAAAAACATTTTTTTGATTGGACAAACAATTTACCAACTATGACTGACAACCGCTTGTTCAATTCTTTGACAGTCCATGGACAATCAATAATTTGACCCTACTCTACTGTTTAAGGCGTTGGTTAATTTGTGCCCAATAAGTATTAATTGTCGAACTAGTTCAATACTAATTCCTTTGGATTGTTGGTAACTTATTCTTCTATTTCAGATAATCATCTGGTGTTACATCCCAGAAGCCGAAGTTCGACCCCAGAAGATAGACATGACATTTTTCATCATGAAATGTTAATTTAGGTTATTTATTCGATCCAGCAAAAAAAAAAGTTAATATGTCAAAGCGTAATTAGTGATATAAATGCTATTTTTTTCAAATTGTATTGACAATTATTTTTTTTTAAATCATTTCCGTCCACCCGTTGTTGGTGGATTGATGTTCAGAAGAGCACATAGTTCGTTGCGCTTTGGACGAACCTCGGTAAGTGGTAGGCCCCAGTCGAATTCGGCGAGAATCTCTAGAATCTTTAAAACAATTTACTATATAAAATCAAGAGTATTATTTGTTTAAAATAAGAAAATACCAATTCAATATTATCCTCGGGAAAATCGCAACTATCACCATGCATAATAATACAATCGTAAAATTTCGATGCTGTGGACTTACGCACATGCACATGCGTATGTCCAAGGTATACGGCTATACTTGAGAGAATGCGTTTGCTCATATTAGGCACTTGAATTAGATAGCAAAGAACATTGATACTGGACACCATTTTGTAGAGTCTTTTCTGACACTTGTTCTCTTGCTTAATAATGCGAAACAATTCATCGGCAAACGTACTGTTCTTTTCAAGTAGCACATCAGTTAAAACACCTAAATCACATTTAAAAATTATACAAAATATGAAAATAGAAAAATGTCCAATTCCTACCTGAACCCAATACTTTAGCGGTAAAGTTTAGCAACGGGTGAGTAATGCGTTCGTTTAAAATATGTTTATTGAACAAAGATATTATTTCCTTGCTGATTCGTGGCATATGCTCGGGATGTGAACGCATAAACAAAAACGTAGCGGCCGATGAATATCTGACCTAAAACAAAATCACATATGAATCCAGATTCTTTAGCTAAAATCAGATTATGTTTAAAAATTACCAAAGACTCGCTGAGCTTTCCGATACTGGCCGATAAGCCTAGCAGAAGGCGTTCCGAGTATTCAGGCAATTCCAACATGGCACAAAACAGCGGAAAAGTTTGATCTGCGGACAACCATAGCACCGTTGACGGATCGTTTGGGAATACCTTGATCAGAAACTCATGGTTCTTGATGTGCGGTACTTTTGGCTCACTGAAAATAGGAGTAATATATTTTATATTTATAATTTAATTCTTGAGATAAATTTACTGATGAACAATCTTGCAAAATAGATTGCCTGCAAGTCCACGAATACGATCGATAATCTCAACGGCTTGTTGTGCAAATCCGACCATCGCAGAATGAACTACTTCTGGTGTTAAAATGTGATGTGGACAAGTCGTCAAAAGCTTGAACAGAGCTACGAATGAGTAAATAGATAATTATTCCTATCAATTAATTTTATGAAAAAATACCATTCATCGAAGCTTCGCGCACCCATGCACCGATATCACCACGATCATCGATCGTGTACTCTTCTAGAGCCAACAATAAACATTGAAAAACTTTGCTTATATATTTCGAATGCACCATAGAATCCGGATCATCCTCAGCAAAGCCCATGGTGTGCACAATTATACTTAGTGCCTTAACACTGTCTCGTCGTGCCTCCGACCATCCATTAGACACATGATTCACAGGCAAAGGGTCTACATCGCTCAGCACCAATTGCTGTACGCTCGGAATCAACGATTGCTTAATAAGCATTACTAGAATATTCTCTAGGTTAGGTTGTGCCATAAATCGTGGTAGAGCTCCCAATGCTGATACATAACCCATGCGAGCGTTCTCATCGAGATCATTTGCTGCTCCCGTTAAATACTTATCGACAATAATTGCATTGTTGTCTGTGCGCTCTTGTCGATTATAGTATGTATGGCAAAGGTCTCCCAAAGCTAGTACGGCAAGTTCACGAATCTGAGATGATTTTCGTATAATACATGAGTCGATAACGCTTTGCCAGGATTCTAAATAATCCAAAATAAACACAATAAAAATATAGTGATTGTAAATAATTATGGATAACTCACCAATACATTCAGCCGTGGCTGTAATTTTAGCTTTACTACAGTTTCTTATAAAATCACAGCAACATTGGTTCATTATCTCACCACTCATTCCTAAAAATTCAAATAATCATATAAATTTCAATAATATTCAATAAAATTTAAACTCACCTCTGAACTGATCGCGCTTCAGGAATTTCAATATCAGTTCGTTCAACAATTCTACAAGGCCAGCATTTAAATATTTACCATCACACGAGCTTTCTTGTTCTATCGAAGCCAACGATAGCGTCGTTTCACCAATAGCCAGAACGGCTCCATGTCGCAGATTCACATCAATCGAATTTGTCTTTTCAAACAAAATTGGCAACACAGTTTCGCTAACATACTCAGGTGCCCTCTTAGTCAGTTTAAAAAGCGACTTGGCGGTGATCTCACGAATAACTGTGTCCCAGTGATTAATCTTACGCTCTACAAGATGATCAATCAATGAATGTGTATACTCTTCGTATTGCGCAATGAAATCACTAATAACCAGGTAAGAATTCGTACGCATACCAACAGAGTAAAAGTCAGCTTCGGTAAGAATGTCTATACCATGTGGAAAGTTTCCAAGTCGGCCGACACTTTCCTGAAATGCAGCCGAAGCAGCACGACGGCAGTTAATCTCACGATCAAATACGGTGACGACCAGAAGACCACAGGCAATCTTCTGCACAAACGGCTGTAAATCGGATGGTTCATATGATCTGGCGAAAGCCCAGCTCATGTAGCAAGCAGCGTCACGGATGTGCTGACCAACCGACATGTATCCCTTCATCTCATCATATGTAAGAGCTTGCAGTAAAATTGGAACCATATTGGTTAAACGATACGGTAGTAATAGGCCACGTTTGGCGAGTTCAGCAACGGCAAGACAAGCACCGTGCCATGCCTCGTGCGGCTCTAGTGGATTTAAGATCTCAATGACAGATCCGACTACCTCGTCGCCTAGTGCTTTGGGGAGACGACTTGTGATGCGTCCCAGTCCCTTTGCCGCAGACCAACGAACATCGCTGCTAGCACTACGCAGAGCCTGCAATAGTTCTTCGACCACTTCCTCAATTTGTTCTGGAACCTCGATGTCCTCGTCTTTTTCTTCTACGAAAAATTGCAACAATGATATAAAAATAAAATTGTAATCAAAGTAACCATCTAACCATCATTTCCCAGAACAGCATTTTGTAGGTCAATCTTTACTGCAGTTGATCCTCCCAAATTTGCTGTTATCGATCGGGATCCACGCTGGTAGCGCCACTGAGCCAATCGCGGCTTCAAAAACACAAGGCCTACAGATAAACAAAAGTAAGAAACAAACAATTTAAATGTAATTAAAAAATACGAACCCAATCTTTGAATAATTTTAATGAAAAACTTGTACTTCAAAAAGTCCGACGTATCCTTGTAGCTGCATCCAAGAATCCATTTGAGTAGCATGTCTGCGTGCGTCATCAGATCCTCTCGTTTTCCGTGTTTCAGAATTGCTGAAATAGCGGCCAACTGTCCAAATTTCACGCTCACCGTGTCTGCTTGATTCTGTTCTACCACCCAGGCGAAGAATCGTGGTAACCACTCATCCTTGATATCCACACGAATCAAATACTTTGACGATAAATAAGCTGCGACTGTGGCACACGTGTCATTTTGCTTGCTGTTCAACATGCAAAGATTAAAAATACGCTCCATTTTAGTAAGTTCGGAATCTGCGTTCTCGCCAGGCGTAAATGCGTCCAAACGTGACATATGGAAAGGATTCAATATAAGAATAGAAAGCCACAACAGAAGCATGTATCGTGTTTCCCAGTTGTCTGAGTCCTCCAAACGCTGTGCCTCAAGCATGCCGAGCACAAAGTCTAGATCGGTAATCTCGTGCGGAAGAGTTTTTACCAGTACCTTGTACGTACGAACCTTTGACAACTGATACAAGAACTTGAACGATGCATGTATCAGACTCGGTGGTGAGTCTGGTGCTCGCACCATCACAAGCAGATTATCGACCAATGTTCCCAGGTGTGGATCCAATAAATGCGGTTGCTCCTGATAGCGTCCCACAACCTCACTAAACACCTCATAGGCCTTTTCGAACTTATTGCAATGCGTTTCGCGGAGGTTCTCAATCATCGCCAGCACCTCGTCCAATTCAGAGAAAAGTTCGAGATTATTACACGCTCCATCATCGCCGACTTCCTTTGTATCAACGCTCATCTTTTCTGGTAAATCCATAGCTTAGTAATATTTCTGTATTTCCACACAATTTTAAAATGAAATGAGAAGTTATTGGTCAGCGGCGGAAAAGATAATGTACTTTTATGTCACAGGTGCGGCAAATTGATAGAATAAAGTGATTTAACGAACACGGAACACCAAAACACAACATATGTTCTATGAGAACATTTGTTTTGTTTATATTTTTGACAGATTGCATGGTGTGATACAGCGTTGCCAAAATTCTACTGTATAAATATTTATACTTCTAGTCAGATGTCAGTACTTCCGTACTTATATTTTCGGTACAGCATGTAAGGCCAAATAAATGAGCATTATCGTTTCGCAAATAAACGCCCACAACAACAATAATATACAGAACGAGATTTAAAACAACTCGAAATTGTGTATTTTATGATATTGTTTTTGAGCAGCGATATTCATCCTTCTAAATGTTTTTTTTACCAAAACACAATAAAAATTAAAAGGAATACTGGGGTTCAAAATGATATGTATTTAAATATAGCTATCAAACCGAGTATGAAACAAATCAATTTAGGGCGCAGTGTCAAACTTGCATTATAGCGTCAAGATTCAAAATTGTTTTTTACCCAAAACTCAATAAAAAAATGGTCGAACGAGTATCAATAGGCAATTTAAATAACTAATGATAAATAACTTTAATCATTTAAAAAAAATAATCAAATCCATTTCGCGGTCTGTGGAAATTATATTTAAGGCGAAGTGACAATTTAAATTTCAAAAAAGGGAAAATAATATCATATTTGCTGCTGATTGGATAATTCCGAGGATAATTCAGTACAGAGTTATATAGCTATATAGTAGCCCTTCTTTGACCCAATTTTTTTGTATTTTCTGTAAGAAATGCGATGATTTTTTTGAAAATCCCAATTCCGCTCTCCTATAGTATCGCCATTATTTACTATGAAAAACCGGTTTCAGCCGACTGCCGGCGGTCAAATATTTTGGGTTCAGCCGTTAGCCGCCGGTCAAATTTCAAGGGTTTCATTTTTTGGTATAGTCAGAACAAATGGAATTTTATAAAGAAAGCAGTCGAAAATTTAAAGTTACCTTAAGAGTCGACAACACCTCAACCAAATCTTAAATTTGGCATTTTTTTCTAATTTGAAATATCTGGTCATAAATGCAATATTTACATACAGAAAACACTATGATTGAGTGTGTGTGCATAATGCACACATGCTTGGTCGTATGAGAAAGCGTATAAATATAAATATATACGCTTTCACACATCAAAATTGTTTGCATTCGCAAAAGTGTATAGTTGTGTGTGTATGTTAACTGTATTATATTGTATATTGTAAATGCTTACTATATATTGAAACAGAAAAAAACAAATATATGTTTTGTTCGTCATAAAAGTACTGGAGAAGATTTGCGAATTATTCACATGAAAACACATCTGCACTCGCCCACGGTTGACGCTATTTTTTACTAATAGATAATAAAGTAACTTTTTTTTATAAGGCAACATTTTGTTGTTTTTTTTTAAGAATTACGATTAATTTACTTCCTATATATAACTGGTGGAATCTACCAGAAAAACCTGAAGAATCTAGATAGTATCTGCAACTCGATATTTATCGAATAGCCATATTTCTTTTGATTCTTGGATCAAGTATTTCTGGAAGCATATGATTTTCATAAAAAAGGAGTTTTGGTAACATTTCAGATTTATAAAATGCTTTGTCCCGCTCGATTCTTTCAACTTTTATGTCATTCATATCCCCAGTCCATACACAAAATAAACAAAAACTTTTTTGTGCGATATTCAATTGACCTTGAACTTGATAATAGTAGTGATGTTTCTTATTAACTTTTATCAAA
>JANSTU010033816.1:0-11732 GCA_027564075.1 Bolitophila hybrida
ATGACCTGACCACTCGTGTGAACCCGTAATGGTCAATGAATCCGCTGTGCGGCTTCGCACACTGGCCCTATGTCCCACAAGGGATTAAAGGATCCAATGAGTGATTTCTAACTATATGTTACTCTTTGTTTATTTAATTTGTTATTACCAATTACATATATCAACCACTTTGAATATTTACACAATGTTTTACTATGTAAACACTTACCATTATACAGTCTAAAGTTGTCTAAGACATCATGTATAATTGATTAATAAATGTTATTAATAATTATTATATATTTCTTTATTGTTACTCTGCAATCTAAACATAATCATATTTCTCTGTCTGGTTTAGGAACAAGGGCTGGGCTGGGCTGGCCTAACTACATCATTTTACTGGAACTATTATGTTTTTCTTTAATAAATGTCTTAGCTCGATTTCAACAATGTACAGAGTAATATATGCTTCGTGGAAAATTGGTACAGCAACTTCTTTAATGTGTATTTCCGCAGAAAATCCTAAAATCTTTTGATCATTTCTCTCCGCAACGACATTAGAAAATGTTGACTTAATTTCAGATTGAATTACGTTTACTAATCTTACTTGTTCTTTTTGTTGAAATTTTGACCACCAGCCTGGCATCAGAGTATCCAACCAGGTTCGGCATAGTATTGGTTTAAATGTTATATCGGTGTCCAATATTATCAGATCCAACTAATGTCTTCAAGTTTTGACCGGATACTGAAACTAATATTCATGAAAGTTAATCAATTAATTAATTTTGAATCTTCTATTTGGCACTAGCGAACAAATCGGTTCGTAACAAAACAAAGTGCAAAAGAAGAATAAATGCAAACAAATCCATATTTCAGAAACAAATATTCATACAAACATTTAGAGTTCAGCGTGAGAAAATACATACTAAATTATACAATACACAAAGTCACCTCACATTAAATATACATTTTTAGTGTTTACTTAATGTTGCTATAAACAATACAAATAGCATATTTTTAAACATTACCATTTACCTAAGAGATATACAATAATGTAATCAATAGACGATTCGATTTAATGTCCAATTATTGAAATAATCCTAAAATATCTAATTGCGTTCCACTTAGGCTCCCCTCGGTTGTTCGGATCTTCAGCGCACGCAACAACGCTTGCGCGTTCCATTAAAATGCCATCAACCATGATCCACTTCAAATTCGACATTTATAGCGGTGTTTCGAAAACTCCCTATGCTTCGTGAAAATGTACAATTTCACTTCATGCGTGCACATTCGTATTTTTTCTATATACACATTTTGAATCGAATTTACTGTATCAATATATGCTTTTCCGCACCCCTTAGAAGAGCTTTTGGATATTTTAGCGCACATATTACGAAGACTCAAAAAAAAAGTTGAAGCATATTTCCATTTTGTGATTTCAGGATCAACAATGTAAAATAGGTCTATACACAATAATAATATAATATAAGCAATATTCAAATATTATGCCAAGTTATGCAAACAGTATAAAGACGAACTTTGTTTTGTCGAGCACGCGCATGGATATAGTTTGCATAATGTGCATAATTTTACTAAGACGCTTTTGTACTGATATGCTATATGTATATATATGTATGTATATCGAGGGTGATGCTGGAATATTCAAGATTAAATTGTTTTCATACACCGTAAGATCACGGTTTTATTCGATATACGCGGCATCCCCAATCAATGTTTCAGACACACATGTGTTAAAGGCAGCGCACTTCCCGCACAGTGTTTGGTGTATTGTTCATATTATTCAGATTTATTATTATATATTATATTTATTATTATGATATGAACATTGAACAGGAAGTATCGCTATTGAATTGGAAATTAGGAAGATTATAAATATTGTTCTGGTTGGATAGGTTTTGAATCGCAAATAAAATATTTGCAGTTACCTGAAAAGTTTAAGTTTTTCTGATATTATGCAATACACACATAATATTTATCTTCTATTTTATTGTACGAAGATATACTCGTAAAATGTCGGATCTTTTTCTATTTCATAATAATGCACATTTGTGCAAATGTTATAAATCGTAATATTCATTTTCACAAAGTCATCTGGCGTAATAGCAATTTGCGCAGTTATCTAACATACTCACACAGTCCGTAAGTTCTGTTTTATTATGCTCATTGAGAAACTGCAATTGCATTGCGAACTTTCTATTATTCATTTTCTTTGACGTTTTTATATTTTTAAATGTGAACATCACATAAATTTTAAATATAATAAAGAAGCAAGAATGGCCGAGCAAGACAAAATTAAATATTTTTATTAAATAATTCAAATAAAAAGAAAGGTTTTCTAGCCGAAGGCTTTTAAATTTAATGTTATTAATTATGTTTAGTGGAAGACTATAATTTAGTTAAATAAAACATAATGTAAACTAGAAAATGACTAAACAAAAGCGTTCAGTTAGAACGTAGTAGATTTTACTCCAGTTTAAAACTGGTTCAGTATATTGAAAATTATCTCCGGCCGGCGAAAAACCAACCAGGAGGTAATTAATTTTCGAGTTTCGGTAGTAGTCTTCTGTATGTTATGTCTTTTTGTTTCGAGACGCTTTAGCAATGGTCCATACCGTTGGCGGAAGATTTTCATTCATCATTATTACCAAATCGATGACTCGGATGTCCATCAACAGATTGCCCATTGTTCCACCCAGGCCAAAATATTTGTGTCAGTTTATACTGGTTACCGCACAACGTGAGATTGTCGGGTTTTTTTATAAAAGTTCTTTGATAGCGACCAAGCAATGAGCAAATTACCCGGGGGAGAGGCGCTAGATCCGAATGATCTTTGTTGCCGCCTTCTTACAGAGGGGGTGAACTTCCAAGTTGTGTCATAGTTACCCCATTTTATCGACGGAGCGTTGTCCCATTGTCGCTCCAAAGCTGCAACGATCAAAGAATACTTCATGTAGCGGAATGTGTTGTACCTCGAAGAGTTAAACGAATGCTGTTGGAAGACCCCAAAACCACAAAAAATATTCTGCGCTATCAAAACCCTTAAAGGTATTTCACAAGAGCAAATATCCGCCGTTCTCAGTGTTGTTTTCCCTTAGTGTGACTGAAATGGTGTTGGCCATAGGGTACTATTCTTTGGCCCTTTTATACGCCGTTCTCAGGGTTGTTTTGACCTTAGCGTGACTTAAAAGGTGTTGGCCATAGGGTACTATTCCTTGGCCCTCTATCCGCCATTCTCATGGTTGTTTTCCCATAGCGTGACTAAAAAGGTGTTGGCCATAGAGTACTATTCCTTGGGCCTCTATTTGCCGTTCTCAGGGTCGTTTTTCCTTAGCGTTATTTAAAAGGTGTTTACCAACTTTTAACTATCACCACGCCTAAAGTATAATTTCCACGAACAATAAAATAGTACGGCTGTGTGCGGAAACTCCTAATCTCTAATTATTAAGCCAATTTTGTTTAACCATTTCACCCCCCCTTCTTTATAAACTAATAATTTACACTAATTTCACACTTCTGTAGATTCGCCCACTCGCGTCTACCATAGCCATTGTCAATTAGCTACTGGCGTGATGTGCTCGTCGGTGTGGCTCTCTAACAATCAGCAGAGCGAGTCTTAAAGATGAATCCAATATAACAACAAATATGTTCCTGCTCTCCAATAGGACATGGCGACTTCTCGGTTGACTACGATGATGGCGGAACCTGGCTGATTCCAGCAAACACAGGATCTGTCGAAGACGATTCTAAACATGTTATTCACAAATTGTGTTGAGGGGTTCCCATAAACGAGGTCGAAATTAGAAATGGTTACATAAAAAAACTGTGCCGAATCTGGTTTCGTAGCATGGACTTGTTCCGAAATGATGCAGCCAAGCGAGGAATCTTTGAATTTTACATTGTATTTGATACCTATGGTTCCCTCCCCAATTTTTGTTGTTGGCCAATTACTAAATAGCTTAGCCGGCCGGCTAGCTAATTTAAAAAAATGGCCAGCTTGAATCAGCGCCATGTATAAATTAAAGGGCATCAAAGTTTGGTAAATGTACACTTTACAATTTATTGAGAGGAAATCATACGTTTAGTGGTTCAAATTTATCAAATTTTTTAGAAAAAGTAATTTTTGGGTGGTACAGAGAAAGAAGAGGGGATATAGGAATAGATAATTTAAATACATAACACAAAAGCGTTACCGTTTTGAACCTATCTCCCTTAAGGGTTGTCAGATTTTATCTAACTTTGTTGTCTATGATAGGTATTTATTAGAATAGCATTTTTATAAAATGTATGCCAAACTCGCCACCATAAGAGAATGATTTACCTTCAATTTTTTTATATATATTTAGTGTTTGGGGTTTCCCCCGACGTGCAATAGGGTCGGAATGATATTTTAGTTCTGAGAAATTAATTGTAGTACAGCTCAATATCTTCCTTAAGGCTAGTCATTGGAATGTACTGGCTGAATATTAAGAACAGACATTGAGAATTTCAGGTTAAGAAAAATGTCTACACATTCGAGGCTCGATCTAATTATTTTCGTATCGTTTCTCCAAGTTCGTCCACTTCTGGTTAAATTCTTTGAGATCGTGTCGCTCTATAAGGTTTTTGTATCTCGATCGATATAACGAACTAGAATGTCGATCTTGGCATCAACATGTAGATTAGTGTTTTTAACCTTGTTGACGTATTTTGAACACCAAGCACTGAAAATGAAAATCTGTATTTTTGTTTTGTTAATTTCTTTGATGTATTTTGAAGCAACTTTTCAAACGATTACAGACAAGATTTCATATGTCATGTTCATATATCGGTTTAGTAGATTTTGAGTAATTTTAGTCAACGACTTGAGGAAAATGCTTTCAATGTTTCAAATTCATTTTACACAAAGAAATCAATACCTCCGTATATTCTTCTGCTCTGAAGATAAACAAGAAGACTAAATTCAAGTCTAATCGCAAAGTACAAATAACAATTTGTTCGGTTTGTTCGGCATGTGTAGTCGGAATGATAAGCCTGATTTTAAAGTAAAGGATTAAATTAAGGATCATAAACCTGGTATGACCACCAATCCGGAACAATCAAGTTTATTAGCCTATTGCTGCAAGAACAAACTATAAATAATATATTATGCAATGCTCAAGAATTTAAAATAACACCTAAACTACAGGCCATATAAACACAGGGACATTACTTAGCTTCAGTGTCTCACCTCCACATTTCATGTCTGCGGTCTCTGTGTATGGACACTCGTGCAGGCGATAATAACTTTTCGAAAGGACTATAAATAATTAAAACTGCCGCGCGCATATTGTCTGCGTGTGTGCCCGTGCACCGGCAATAAAGTTACTCTCGTATTTATTCTCAGCATTTACCTGTATTTATTTCATTGCACCAATACACACGTATGATATATGTATTGTATACACAGTTAAAGGTACAGAAAACAAGAACACGTAAGATTTTTGGAGGTGATATCAAAACAAGTAAAAACACAGGCGGTGAGATTTATTTTCACTTCATGCATTTGGTGTGCGCACACAGCCGGCTGGTGTAGGTGTAATTTATTAATGTTGCACAAAACGATGCTGAAAATACATTTATTTCGAAGGTGCTCGAGCGCTAACTCGATTTAATATATATACACACTCGGACACACAGAGATACAAAGAATACATAACGTTGTAATTTTAAATTGTATATATTTAAGTGTGTGCGCGCACAGGTAACGTTCAAGTACGCGGTAGCCTAAACAAACAATCACTGGCGCAGCATGCATTCAAGAAAAAAGTGCAGTCTTTTGAGCACACGTTGAATTGAAGAGCGCGTATTAAGAAGAAGAAGATAAATTAAATGATAAGCTTTATTTTGAGGAGGTGGCTTGGATAAGGTAAGATCGAAATGGGAGTAAAAATCTTGATTTTTTTGTATTATGTATATGTGGAATGAATAAGACTTATTTGTATGTAAATAATTGGAATTAAGGAATGAAGAACAGGAAATGTTGTTAAGTCAACTAGACTTTTATGGCTTTATTTCCCAATTCTAGAAAGTCCAAACATTTGGATAGGATTGATTAATATATTTTTTTTTCAACCATTTTTAGTGTCATTATGTAATAATATGTCTAATTTGAACATTGTGTTCTTTTATATTATATTTTAATAATCCCGGAGTTATGTACTCCCATTTTGAATTACAGAAGCTAGAAACCAATAAATAAGTCATTAGGCTGCAACTCTGTAGTAGGTAACCGACCGACGCTGGTAGTCGTTCCATGCTGACCAAGCGTTCGGTTAAAGAATTCAAAATT
This sequence comes from Bolitophila hybrida, assembly GCA_027564075.1. Classification (NCBI taxonomy): domain Eukaryota; kingdom Metazoa; phylum Arthropoda; class Insecta; order Diptera; family Mycetophilidae; genus Bolitophila; species Bolitophila hybrida. The sequence continues at coordinate 6,308 of JANSTU010033816.1, forward strand.
TCGTTGAAAATCTAGTTTTCCACCGATTTCACTAATTTCTTCGTATTCTCCAAGGTTCAATGTATTTTTAAGCCATAAAATAAAAACAAAAGTTGATAGATATTTTCTATATTATTTCCTTATAAAATGTTTTGATTTTTATTGTTTATATTCAAAAAACACATTAAAACTACAATTCTATTTAATTCGCTTTCACAAAAGCAATAAATCTGTCAATTCTCGTTTACAATGTATACAAAATACCATTCATATGAATCAGAAACTCCTTCGCAATTCTGCCGGCTCAAACATTGATAAGTGTTCATTTTTATTTGTTACAGAGTGTCCAAAATGAGATGGTATTGTATTCTTTAAAAAAATAGAAATAATAATTGTTTCTATCATAATTTTTCAGATCTTTCTTTCGCTTTATAGTAATATATTACCGACTGACTTTTTTTTGGTTGAATTTATACTTTAAGTATTCCTTACGGTTTTATAATTTATTCTCATTATAATATAAAGCTTTAAATATTTCTACTTACTCAATACAAATTTGGTACATTATTTGCTTTAAAATAAATTGACTGCAATTTGTGCAGTTAGAACAAATGTTGCATTTGAATTTCAGAACTATTTATGTCGTCATAATGCATTTTGCCAGAGCAACTTTTTTGTGCTGACTTTATGTAATTTATTAACAGTTGCTGTACTATAAATATTTCATGATACACTCACACATACAACAAAAGCCTTAAGTGTCAAATGGGAAAAACACATGTGTTCGCAATAGAATATACTTATATGTATACTACATTACATTAATATTGCATGCAAAATGCGCGATAGTCTAGTGAAAAGACAGAGAATAATATGTGAATTTAATTAAAGTATGTGTAAAAGTAATTAAGCTTTTAGAGTGAATGAGAGAGCGGCTAATGGGAAGATTTTGTTTGTGCTGTATGAGATATAAAGCACGTAATATGATAAATCGGTGCAACGATATGTGAAATTTGCTGTAATAACTCAGTTGCATGAATGTATAAGTCTATATCATTTAATTATGCAGGTCTGTTAAGAGCACTTTAGAAATGAAATATTAATAGAAATAAAAATAACCATAATTATTTTTTTTAAATACTTTTATTATATTTTATTGTGTCTATTTTTTTTAGAGCATAAACAAACCATTATCAACCATTTTAAAGAGAATATATATTATTATAATTATATAATTAAGTATACTACTCTGTCAATAATGTACCAAAATAATTGTTGTCGCTATGTTGACACAACTTTGCGTATAAGAGCGCGTCATTTTGTTTGATTTGCGTTTAAATATTGAATAAAAATAAAATTAAAATTAATTAATAAAAATATTTAATAAAGAATTGATCTTAAATTTTGCATTGCAAATTGAAGTTCGTGAGCTGAATCGTTGATAACACATAAATTCGATAAAAGCCAAAACTCATGGGTTTTGCACCACGATAACGGTCCATCTCTTAAATCTACCATTATAGATAATATTTAAAAAAACACATTTCCTCCATTAGTATTTTCATTTTTAAGTAATTTTAAAGATTATATGAAACGTCTTTATTATAATAGAATTTCCCAAAAAAGACCTACCTCCTATTATTTTTTTACTTTCTTAACTAATATTTAAGTTTGGAAATACTTCTGTAACCACGTCTTTAGTATAATTCAAATTCCATAAAATGTCCCTAAAAGAAATTTGGCCCCCAAAAACCTATTAAAGAAAATATAAATAATTTGTTGTTTTTGCTCTTTAAAGTGCGTTTCAGACCCGTATTCACCTGATTTATCGATAAACTGACTAGTTTTACGTCGATAGAGAAAGAGAACATACTCGTAAAAGAGAATTCATAAGTGTATTATATCTGAACTATCTTACTTAGAAGACGATAAAATACACCGAACGAGAAATCTATGAAAAATTTGATTAAATCAAGAATATAGTCTGTCAATTTGGCATCTACCAAAGTATTGTGCGATTTTAGAAAATAACGCTTAATTTAGTATATTAACAATTATTTGAAAGCAAGAACATTTTATAATCGGAAAATGTCGGATTAATTCATGGCAATAATGCGATTAAATCACACAAGAATTTTATTAACATTTACTGATTTTTAGTACATGTAAATGTAATAAAAAAATGGCACACAAACCTTCCAACGGAAACCGTAAGAAACACCTTTTTTTGTGATTATTTTATTATTTGTATTTACTTGGATTTGCAATCACGGCCCCTGGGTTGAGAGAAATTTCGATAATTTTATCTCCCCTCCTAACCTGGTTTATAGTGACCAAAAGGGGGGCATGTTTTTTTGTGAATTGAATTTTCTCGAATTTCTTCCTTTCGGGCCGTACTCCCATTGGTCAGGACAGAGTCGCCTGACCTCCCGTCGTAACCTTTTGTTTTACTAGACATTGGCATTGGTCAATCTCTCCGCCACACTTCTCAGTCTTCTACGTTAGAATACTGTTCTGGCATACTCACCTGCATCAGCGTATGTCTCCTGCGTCATCAGCGCGTTTCCAACGTCAGATTCACCTCCTGCCACAGTGACACCAAACAAGTTAAGAATGTGAACATCTGCGTACAGTGGACAGTGTTTTTGTTTTTTTTTTGTTTAGCAGGATGTGCTGCCAGTCATCACTTGGATGGTTACAGTCATACGCAGTCCTGATCTGCGAGCCCTCTCTTGCATATGTATCAAGGGAGTGAACGCACCAGTACCTGCATATCGTCGGTCGACACCGTTCTACACGAGGCATATATTACCTTCCGCTGTGCTCGCTTCAGTAGTACACTTGCGTAATAGAAAATCAGGGCCGACCAAGTCGGAACTGATTCTCTGCACGCGTTTCTAATTGAACTCTGTTGTCGACAATCAGGTCATCCGTGTAAGCCACAACTTTTCCGCCATTACCCTGAAGATCATTAAGTAGGTCTTCCTTCCTAGGTTCCACATGGCTGGGCCACATATTGACCCTTGTGGGCAACCCTATTGTACGTCGGTCCACTTTACTTCGGCTTCCCCTTCGATACAAGCTCGTCGGTTGCGCCAGAGCTGTGTCTCCTCGCACCCTACCTGCTTGAGCAATCCCAGGATGGGCAGCCATCCGAGATTTTCGAACGCACCTCTGAAGTCAATGAAGACTCCGTGTACGTAGCTCATACATGACTCATCTACCGCAGTTTGAACCCCGTGCCTTGCGTCCACCGTGAATCTGCAGCACTACGCCTTCGACCCTACATTGCTCAAAAAGCGAATGTAGGTGGCCAGTAATGACAGCCCACGATCGACTGCAAATCTGTGCAGTGATCCCTTTCAAACCTGGGGCCTTGCCTGGATGAACTCACTAAAAAGCACGTCGACAGTATCCGCACACGTCGTGGTCAGCTCACTGTTGACCACGGGCGTTTCCCGACGCAGTATCTGTACACCGCTCTCCAAGGATTATTTTTCCCCTCGGTGAACACGAAACGGTGCCACAGTGTCTGGTCTTCGCTTCGAGAAGCTGCGACTTTTACCCCCGGCCAACCGACAAAGTTTATCGGTTGCAAGCCCTTCTCTTCTCGCACTCTGAAACATCCGTCTCGCATGCTGGACATCGCTCCTTGTTCTGCGCAGGGACTCGTTCCACCACTTTTGACTTCTCGGTTCCGTTGCCACAAACCGCCTCAGCTGCCGGTCTACTGCACTATGGCAGTTAGACTATCAGTAAACAAGACCAATCGAGATTGAAAGTGGAAAGTGTGTTCTTAAATTTGGGTCAACGCTTTGTTCCAGGACGGGTGGAGGCATGTGTTGGATTTTTTCAGCCATATACTTTGATCGTAAACTCATTTCTTCCAGCCATCATGAGTTTAGAGATCCGAGCAAGCCAGTTTTATATTTTTTAGATGAATTTGGTCTCCAGGATCATAAGAAAAAATCCATTGGGTATAAAAAATAGCTTATTGATTTGGAGTAACGGGACATTAATGCAATCAATTAACATATACACAAGCACTCACGCAATTTCTTCGAATTGTTTACGTGCCCAAGGTAACAGAGCATCATTTAAAATATTTTCATGGTAGATTTAGATTTGATAATACTTTGTTTTGTTTTTGTTTTGTTTGTTTTTACTCAATCAAATCAAAAATTTAATTTGCGATACTGTAATCAAACAACGCCAGAAACCCCAATCCAATAACTTAATACCATCAGACCATCAGGCCAAACAAAATGAAATATCTTACCTCCCATTTTTATATCTGTCTTTAACCCTCACAAATCCCTTTTTACTTCTTTCATAATGCCTCTCCTCTTCCTATCCTCCCAACCTTTCTTCCTAACTATCTCTATAGGTAGTCTATTTATTTGATCATCCCACTATCAACCTTTTTCTTCCTTTCTTCATTCCTTCCTCCTTTCTTTCCCTTTCTCCTTCTCTTTTTCTTACCCTCATTCAAACTTTTCTTCCTCTTTCTCTCAACCATTCTTTCGCTATTCCTCTTTTCCACCCTAACACCCTTTCTTTTCCTGTATTCCTAACCACCACATTTCTTTTCTCTTCCAATTTGCAAAAAAGTTATTAAATTATTTTTTTTAAGTAGGCTATTTTACTTTTGCCTTTACAAATCGTATTTCTCAAACCACAAACAAAGATAAAAAGTAAAGCCACGACTGTCAAACTTTGTTGAAACTTTTGAATGTGTAGTGAGTGTTAACTGGTAATGCAATTTAATTGTCCGTGTCATAAATACTCGAGTTATGTGATAATAATGTTTTGAAAATAAGTAGATTATTCTAGAGTGACGTTCCTAAATGTCCTAACATGTTATGTTAATATATGTTGTATACAAATAATGGAACTAAAACCAATATTATGTAACCGATTATTTCCATTTATTATAATATAAACGTGAATTCATTTAATTAAACATCCAATTAAATATTCCAGTAATAATTTAATCTAAACATTTTAAACTATAGCATATTATACTACATACTTCTAAATGATTATTCAATAAATCCAAAATGCCGCTCGGCATGTGCTTACAATTTTAAATACATAAAATATTTGTATTTACAAAAGCAATAACTAAAAACACACGCGCATTACCAGAAATTACAATTAATGTATAGACTAACATGAAAATGAATATGAAAATGCATATGATAATGCATATGAACCTGATGTGAGTGTGTGTATAATTTAAAGCAAACATTTAATTGTGCATAAATGTATTATGTTTAATTAGTCGTACTATGAGACGAAAAACGATTATGCATATAGATATTTGTATTTTAATATTTGGGTACAAACACACAAACACATACACAGTTGCACAGCGGCCTCGAGCTCTCCTCATTTGCATAATCAAATATTGGCCAGCACATTTATGTAAATACATCGGGCATAT
>JANSTU010033827.1:0-11729 GCA_027564075.1 Bolitophila hybrida
CACTCGTGTGAACCCGTAATGGTCAATGAATCCGGTGTGCGACATCGCACACTGGCCCTATGTCCCACAAGGGATTAAAGGATCCAATGAGATATGGCTATGGTTCTATGGCCCAAAGAAAAAAAAATGTGGTCACGTGTAACGCGAGCAGATGAAAAAAAAATCTCAATTGCCGGTCTTGAAATTATTTTAGTTAAAAAAAATATATAAATTAATATATATGGCAATATAGTATGTTTACAATTGTAACATACCATCTCCAAGGATCCGTTCGCTCTAACTATATTTCGAAAAAAAAATTATATTAAATTATAAATTAAATTATATTTATAAAATTTTATTTACGCTAATATTTTCTGTTTGCCGTAAAACCTCTTTGCTACGGTAGGATTTACACTGACATTTTTACAGACAGAATGCTTATTTCTAAGAAAGGTATACGCTAAAATAGATTAGCTATTAACTCGTTAGATATACGCTAAATTGTTGCAGATATCCGTTAAATGTAATAATAAAATAATAACGCAAAATGAATACAAATAGTTTGAAAAAATATAGGAGAAGTACTACTTATAAAAGAAAGCATCTTAAAGCCGTATTTCGACCGTAAGCGCGGTCTTTGCCCTAAAGAGCTTTTTGCAATTTTTTCATCTAACGTTCCTAATTACGGCAGATATACGCTAAAATTTACTGTTTGTTTGTATAAAACCGCACGAATTAATTAATATATATATATTGATATATTTGAAATAAAGGCAACGAATGCAAGGTCTGTGATAGAAAAATTACAAATACATTTTGCAAATTTGGACTACCAAAAATAATAGTTACTGATAATGGTCCTTCATTTAATTCGAAGGAATTTGAACTTTTTTGTAATATGAATGGTATTATATTATTGAAGTCCGCAATACCATCCAAAAAGTAATGGCATTGCGGAGCGGGCAGTTCACACAGCAAAGTTAAGTTTTAAAAAAATGTGCGTGTTTCGACATGTGTAAAATGAACTGTCCAAGACAAATGTGTATTTCGGTAGTTTATAAAAAAAAAATATTTTTTATAAACTACCGAAATACACCTACAACGTTAACAACGTTAACGTTAACAAGACTTCTACCAATTAATGTTTAGATATAAAACGATTACTTTAATTGATAAAATGATTGAAATCGAGAAGAATTCAGATAAGAATAATGCATTTTTAAATATTCAGAAGTCGACAGAGACGAAACCGAGTCAGCGCAAGAAAGATCTGGGACAGATTGGAAGTTCAAATAATGCGATCAAACAGGAAGTAAAAGGAGAGATTCTAAGAAAAAGAAAAATTCCAAAAGAGTTTAAAATAAATAAAGTTGTAATGTACCAAAATAATTTTAAAAGTTATTTGAAATGGTCAAATGCTGTAATACAACGCAATGTATCAGAAGAAAATGTAGCAATGAGGAATTTTGATAAGAGTTATCAGCTCTTACAGATCGGCAGAAGCTAATGTAGTTATATCAGGAGTGCCACCTCTTGACTTAATGTTTCAAGAAAGGCAGCAGAATATGACGGAATGGACTTTAAAGAAGACAGAGAGAGCCTTGAAACAATTTGGCAGGCAAGATGGACAATTGGTATACATGGAAGGTGGACAAACAAAATAATACCAAAAATCAAGAATTGGATGAATAGAGCTTATGGAGATGTTGACTACTTTTTAACATAGGCCCTTATTGAAATATGTTATCATTCTAATGCAACATAGTTTTAAGTTCATTTGTCCAATACCATAATATTATATTAACTCTCTAGCTTTAGTTTATGATTTATTGTTGTCACTCGATCACAAACAAAGAACTGACTAACTTTATAATATAATTATATTACTGAATTACATTATATTATATATTATACCAAACTTACTTCTTTGTGTTTCAATATCACAAAACCAGCGCATTCCAACATGTTATGGGCCCTCTTTAAGCCTGGTGATATTGTTTTTGATTTGATTTCATGAAACACAAAATTGAACGATGTAAAGTGTAGTATTTAAATGGCGGAATCGAAGTATACGATTCCGAAATTAAACGCAGACAATCATTTTTGTGTGAAATCAATTATATTTTATTGTTATATCCTTCTGGCAACACTTATATTTTGTTGCGTTCTATTATATTATATAAAACGGACAGACATGTTTTGTATTTTGTGAACAATCAAATATTTTTTTTAATGAAAACTTGAATTCTATCTTGGCATAGAATAAAAAAGGGAGATTGTAACCTTCCTCAACATTTGGTCCTTCGAACCGGATATTTTTGAACAATATCAGCAATATTATTGACATATTGCAAAATTTGGAACATACAACGGCATTTTGGAAGACAAGCTGATGGAATTTCGATATTCGCAGCAATATCCTGCTATTTTTATATACCAAAACACACCACGGCATCTCTGGAAACCTAGCTGGCTGAATTTGGAAATTCTTAGTATTTGGAATGGTTTAGGTATAAAATATATACTTTGGAAAGTCGAATAACGGAATCAATATGAATACCGCAGAATTGGTCTCAAAGAGAAGTACTTACGGCATATGTAGTTTAAGACGCTGCGCGGTATCTGGATTGGGTCATTCTCACGCTTTTGCCAAGGAACTAGGAGGTTACCACAAAAGGAAATATATTATCGGAAGTGGAAAAGCTTTTCGACCCTCTTGGCTTTCCTCTATAATTGTATCTGCAAAGATCCTTTTACAAGTCATGTGGACGCAAGGTCTCTTTTGGGATCAGCCTTTGTCCACTAGTTTTCTAGATAGTTGGACAACATTTCGCAAGGATCTGCCGTTCATTGAAGACATAAAGATAGTCAGGTGGCCTAATACTTCTCCAAAATCAACATTATATCTCCACGGATTCTCCGATGCATCCGAGGCATACAGTGCTGTCATATACGCACGAACAATGGATTTGCTTGGTGAGACTGCTGTACACATTAAATCTGCCAAAACTAAGGTAGCGCCTATAAAACAGCTAGTTGGAATACGTACGCAACGCCTTGGAAGTCAGACTCAGGGATTATTTCAAATACAAGTATTTTAAATATTATTTTCAAAATACTTTTTTTAAATAAGTATTATGTACGCGAATTTTTTTGTATGTTATATATATTTCTGTTTATCGGCATTATTTTCAAAGTATTTAAATTTTTTTTTCAAAAATTTAAAATATAATATTTGGACAGATTCATGTTTGGTCTTGCCGTGGTTAGGCACATTGCCACGAACTTGGAACACCTTCGTTGTAAACCGGGTATCGGAAATTCCTCACCTGAACATTGGCGTCACGTTCCGATTGTGCTTCCCGGGGATTGGCCCCTTCAAAGCTTAACAGTCACAATTTGTGGTGGAATGCACCATATTGGCTATCTTGTGAGTGACGACAATTGGCCAGTTCTGAGAAATCCTAATCTCGCTTTGGAAGAGAAGAGAGTCACACCGGTTGTTAGGTTCACAGCTACCAACAATGAATTCATGAATGACATGATGTCAAGATTCTCTACTATAGCTCGATGAACTCGAGTCAAAGCATATCTATTGAGATTTTTAACAAATTGGAAGCGCAAGGATGTGATGTGGCGCAACGTCAATTGGGACCCTTTAAACTGTTGGATCTTCGGGGAGCTGTATCACAAGGTCCTCCAGCCGAACTAAAATATCTACAGTATCCCAATATAAGTCGTCACTTTCAACGGTGATGCTATTCCCCATGCTAGTACAGGCATGCGAGGAGGAGTCTATTCCTAACGCTTGGAAGTCAGTCGCCAACAAGCAGGGTTCCGTATTCGTGCATCGACCACATAAATACCCTACGGATCGTTATGGACAACCAGCAGAGTTGATATCCCCGGTGTACGCAATGTTCGTCGTAAATAATTAAATAATAATAATTCTCTCGCCAATGCTATTTATCGCAGTGTTAGATGACGTCGTTGTATGAGCACTAGTGGTCGCGGTATTTAATGGGATCTGTACGACCACCTTCAGGACCTTGTATACGCTGACGATGCTTGCTTTTTGGCCCAGGGTCACGAAGATGTCAACCTTGCGATTTCTACAAGCCAAGTCGGCCTTCGGATCAACGCAAAGACGACGAAGGAAATGCGGCTTAAAAAAGCGAATGGTGCAGCCTATCCAACTCATCGGTGAACCAAACTGTAACTGAATTTATTCAATCGCATCCATTATCTATCCTGTTTTTATTTTACATTATAAAAATCTTTTATTTTGCATCGAAACACATAATAACTGGACTAAGTTCCGGCATAAAAACCGAAGTCGTTGAATCTAAGAATTCACTAATTAGTGAATTCGAGACGCTTTAAAGGAACATGGAAGGAAGGATAGCTACTGGAGAGGAATGATGTTTGAAGCGTAGTGCCGAAATTGAGGGCAGCGTCCGGGACGCCAGATCAGAAGTTGCGAAGGTGAAATTGGACAACTGGAACAGGATGCGAAAGCAGTGCGATGTCATTGTCCGTAATGTGCCGCAACTAGTTGAAGAAACAGACGAAATTGTTCGTGAGCTCTTTCGCAAGATCGCAGATGCTATCAAATGCCCGATTGCTCTAGGAGACGTAAACAAATCATATAAACTAAAAAAGGTTGGCAGAGTGTTAGCGGAATATACCATAAACGGTACCGTATATGTTCATTTGACTACAGGTTTTGTGAGTCCAGCAACCCGCATCAGTGGAAGTAGGTTCAAACTAAATGTTAACACCTCAAAGTAGAGGTCAAAACGCGGCACTACGCGCTTGCTAGAGATTTTTTATATTAATTTATCTTCTTTTAATATTTTTATATAACATTTTTTATTATTATAAATATTATTTATTAACTATACATTAAATGAATTACACACCTCTACATGAGCATAACTCAAACATATACGTTTTATTACCCCTACCATTTTATTGCAACCTTTTTTAATAAGCTCAATTGCCAATTACTGCAGCACTTATCCTGTCGCGTTTATGTTTTACTACAACTTAAACGCCTTACAGTGCCTTATAACATCTTTGTTGATGATGTTTAACTTCTTTTCCTGTTCTCTTCTATTAATTACTTATCTTTTTTTTGTATAATGACATCTTTAAGAAGTGTCTTACGATTCGCATGCGTCGATACGGTCAAAGATTCAAGCGTCAATTCTTGTGTCACCATACATCGAGCTTCTTTGTGAATCCAAGCTTCTTCAAATGGTTTATAACGGTTTGATGACTCATGACCAGCTCTTGGCCGATGTTACGGCTGCTACTATGCCGGTCTCTCTAGACCAATTCAGCGATTTTGTCGCAATTATCGACGACAGGCCTTCCTTCCCACCTCTACACCAGAACGAAAACGTTAAAACCATCGTTGTGCGGTGGAAATTGAAACTGTCCATAAACTGCACAAATTTTATTGGCGGCTTTTCTTTTGTCGTAAAATATGTCGGGTTTTCTCTTTATTTTGCTCCGTGTTTGCGACGCTGTAACTCACGACCGACAGAACCAAACAACAACAATGCGGCGCGTGTGTTAGCTCGTTAATACCTTTCCAACAAGCATGACCCGATGCGACGAATACAACTAGAACTACGCGCTTGCAACGACACCTAGCGAAAATACCGCAAGCCTTTTATGACACTCTTTTATTTGTCGTATCAATGCCTGTAGCATTTTCAAAAAAATGACCAACTAAAACGTATTGTTTTTAACACTAATTAATATACAAGTAATAATAATATATACAAGTAATACGTATGTGTTTCTGAGACTTGGCTAAATGCACCTCAATCTGATAGTATGGTCAAAATTGCTGGAATTAATTTATTCCGGCATGATAGATTACGCTGTAGGGGTGGAGGAGTAGCCATTTATGTTAAAGAAGGTACTTTTTGCAAAATAGTTGAGACTTCAGATTCGAATAAATCGCTTGAGTACTTTTTAATTGAACTTAAATGTGGCACTTTCTCTTTCTTGATCGGAACCGTATATAATTCTCTTTATGATTTCACTTCTCTTGAGAGTGTGTTAGACAGGTTAAGTCTTTCTTTCAATGAGATTATATTCCCAGGGGATTTTAATGTTAACATGTGTAATTCAATAAATCTGTCAATAACAAATGTGTCTTAATCAACTTTTTGCTACTTTTTCTCTTACTTTTGTTAATTCTGAACCTACTCATTTTTCACCATTTTAATCTTTTGGTAGTAAGTAGAATTGAATCAAATGTGAACGTGTGTAGTCAAGTTGGAATACCTGATATATCACATTTTGACATTGGCCATATTTTTATATCGTATTCTGCACAAATTACATTTAAAAAAACCAGACGATACATTATATAGAAATTATAATCGTATTTATCTAGAAACATTAATCTATAATATCTCTACCTTCCACTGGGATAACATCTACGATTTACCAAATATAGATGACAAAATATATTTTTTTAAAAAATTGTTTTGGATCTTTTTGAGAAATCTGTTCCTTTGAGAAAAATTAAAAAAGCTGCTAATGTATGTCCATGGCTTAATGCTGACATTGAATTTGCGTCAATTGATAGGGACATGTTATTTGGAGAAGATCTACAGACAGAACAGCCTGGGATTCATTTGTTGCACTCAGAGAATCAGCTAAACGACTTGAGGATTGTGCAAAGTCAAAATATGATAAACCGATGCTCAACTCTAAATTGTCAACTAAAATACTCTGGCGTAATATAAATTCTATTGGTATAAATTGCCAAACTCTAACCCTATTAACTTTAATGTAAAAACAATTAATATGCATTTCATTACTACAAATGCAGTTACAAGCGCAGCCAATATTATGTATAGAACTCCACACAATGTGCATTATGAACAAGATAATGATAGTTGGAAATTAAAATGTTTTTTCCGGATGAAGTTCTTAAGTCGAATTTCACTTAAATTCACGATGTCAGATCTGAATTGAATAAGAACCATCTTAGTGTATTATTGTTTCTGAACTCCAATCCAAACCCTTTTAGTCGGTTATAATAGTAGTGTAGCAGGTCCCAGTTGTGTGGTCGAAGTTCGCAGAACGTTTAAGTGTGCTGGCTGCCACTAGTAAGATTGATTAAAATAATACTTTTAGTAAATGATGTGAAGCCGAAATTTTGGAAGTTTTTGATGGATGAACATGATCGACAACGACAAGTGTAGACAGCTAATTGGTTGATTATGCCTTAACTCCACTACAAACCATAAATTACCACAAACCACGAACCATTTACTAGCTAAAAAATTGAAGAGTTGAATCTGTACACGCACATATACATGTAAACGTTAAAGATAGAGATAAAGATAAGATATTTCAATGTTGATAATCAAAAACAATTGTCAAAGCAAAAACAATAATAGATAACACCATAAAATTATCAGCTTTTATTATATATATAAAAAGCCTTTCTTCATATTGCTGATGCTAGTCGCACATTAAATGTTTTGAATCATTTCCTCATATTAGAGGAGCTGCAATATTAGTGAGATTAAAGACGACCAAAAAAACGATCAATAAAGACCAACTTTATTTTATGCGGTACGTGAGTTGATGTAATGTGAGCCATATCAACTATTATCGCGCAAAAGATGTATCACGAAGATTGGAATTAGTTGAAAGAAATGTTAAAATACTTAAAGGGCACTGTTGAACTTTCATTATTGTCAGGTAGATCAGAAAGTGATGCAGGTTTAATTGGATATGCCGACGCTAATTGGGCCGAGAATAGAGTTGATCGAAAACTAATCAGCGGATACGTATTTAAGTTCTTAGACGGTTTAATAAGTTTAATAAGTGTTGCGCATTCATCAACCAAGGCCGACTTTATTGCATTATTTTCGAGGACAAATCAGAGTTGTCTTAAACTCATCGAAGAAGAGAATAAGATAATACTTCGTACTTCGTTAAGGAGTATGTTGAAAAGGCTTTGGTCTGCTGCACATATTTTCGTAACGAAATTATGATTTATTAACAAAACGATTACCAGCATGCCGCATAAAATTATTTCGAAATGAATGCGGTGTGAAGATATGTGAATGAGGAGGAGTATTGAAATATGTTATCATTCAAATGTAAAATAAAAAAAATAAAAAGACGAACTTTGGAAAAAAATAATAATAACAAGTGGGATGTGAAACACAAAATATTTGTTTATTTTAGCGCCTAGTGTAATGGTTAAATCGACAAAAAGCAAGCATTGTCATCTGTTTGTCGGTGGTCGAATAATTCAGTTGATTCTTTAGTCGGTCTGCCATGTATTTATCTTTTAGACACATGAAAATCAATATTGACATTTTCCTGACAATTAGTTCCGTTCCAAGAATATGTGCTGAAATAAATATTCTTTATAGGCATACAAATTAGAATAACTAAGTTTATTTATAAGAGGAAGAAAAAATGCGTAAACGACATCAGTCCCACGTCTTAGGAACAACTACAAAACCATTAAATATAAAAGAATCATAATATGCCATATACCTATTCTAATAATCTAATAATAATCACATAACGTCCATTTTTGTATTTCTAAATATTTTTTTTACTTTTAGTTTTTTTTTATAAAAGTGAAACTGAGCATTTACATGCTCTCTAGAATTCATCGTTTATATTGTATGTTATATACAAATACATTCATTTATTTTACAGCATTATATAAGACCACTGTTATTGCAGAAAATTCGAAATCAAGTAAAACATATATTTAAATTGTTTTATGAGCAAATCCACTTGAACAAAGAGTGATTTTGTTGTATAGAATTAACCAATAATAATAAAGAATTACTGGACTGTATTGTATATACAGTATCTATCAAAAGTAAGTTAACACTTCAATATTTTGTACAAAAGTCTAATAAATTGACCGTTCCTTGATAAAAAAATAAAATCACTTTATTTGTTTATCGGTGATGTACATCTTTTTCGTATATTTATTTCATTTAAAGTCGAAAAATCTAAAAAAAAATTAGCTTTGCAAAAATAAGTTAACACACCTTTTTAATAGGCGCAGTGTCCATCATTTCTCTGTGACATCTTCGCAAAAGTCTGTCTGGAAATGAAAGCGTGAATCTTTTACAAACTTCTGCGTTAAAAGAATTCCATGATTAGCCTTGTGTATTGGTGCATTGTCGATTGTCTTGTTGAAATATGAAATCGTCACCAATCAAACGTTTACCTTCTGGTAATATGACGTCAACAAACAATTTTCTGCCTCAAATAGTGTGGACTGAAAGAACCAACTTTTCTTCGTAAAGCATCTTGGCACGGATCTTTGGCACAGATAAGCTTGGGTTAGCATCGGATATGGAGAGCATTCTTTTATTTTCACTTTCAGTTGATTTTCTTGGACGTCCTGGACGACAAGCTGGTCCTACTCGGCCTTCATTATTATATGCATGAATTATTTTGAAAACTGCAGTAGCTGTTTTTCCAAAAGGATGACCTTCATTATATAATTTTTTATCCTCTACGCTCCTCAGTTGTAAAATGCTTAAATTTGTTCATATTTGGTTTTTAACCTTAGAAATTGACAAAGAATCTAAAAATATAAAGCATTAGTTCTAATGTTAAGGCCTTAGTGTTCATATGAACTTTTTTAAATATTTTTTTTAAATTTACTTAACATACATGATTTTGGTTGTAGAACACTATAGAACAATTTTTTTTAAATATTTATGTTATTACCAGTAAAACAAATGAAACAAATGCTGTTAACTTATTTTAACTAACTTATTTTTGCAACGTCAATGATAAATGACATTTAAAATAAAAAGCATTTTATTAATTTGGTGTATTTTAGGCATATACAAATTATAAGCCAGTGTTAACTTACTTTTTATAGATACTGTATGCTTTTAACGTGTATAACTGTATAATGTATATATTAAAGTGTATAAACTTTCTTACACATTCACATACAAGATGTATGCCAATTTCGAATACAGGTACAGTTCGTTCGTTATTATTTAGTAAGTGCACGGTTTACCTGAGAAAACAATTTCAATATAATTTCATATTATGTTTTATGTTGCGTCATAGTGGATATACGACGGATACTTAGTATAATTCAAAACCAGCTGGCAATAATAATTATATACATAGATCGTTACTCTTCGATGTGCACATTACTTATTAGGTACATTAAATGACATATAGAGTATATGCAATATGTATGTATAACCACATTACATATAATATATAGAAGAAAAGCCCCCAACCACGTACTCACTCAGCAACTACTGCATTCATTTATTGTGTATATTATCAAGATCTACTCTTACTTTCAAACCAGTTGAGTGAACCTGACGATACAAGAGACATTTAGCAAAGAGATTCTGTGCTAGTGAAAGTCATACCAAGATTTCAGAGAGTGTGCGAGGATATTTTTAGTCTGCAATTGGTTTTCCATAATTCAATACTCTACAATGAAATTTGACCAGGTATATATTTTGTTACAGTGATTTTAAAACGTTGATTAAATAATATGTGAATAATAATGTGCCAGCAGACAATAAATTATTAAACTAAAGTGCTATGTTATAAACTGTCTAATTATAGAAAAAAAACATCTAAAAATGTCGTTTATGATAATTTTTGTCTATCAAATGAATGGATTACGGGTCACACATCGCTAGTAATACAATATTATTGTTTTTATGTTTATTATTATTATTATTGTGCCACAATTAATTAAAAAATGATAAAAAAAATACCAAAAAGACGACAGAACACATAACACAAATTATTTTTTTACAAATTAAATTTAGTTTTGTTACATTTTTTAACATTAATAAAATTACTAAAATGAAAATAATTAGAGCGTGAATACAACCGATATAATTAGTTTATATTTGTTTACAGCAATACCGACTGAATATTCCTCTTTTGTTATGCTACACAACGTATACATTTCATGCATCGCCAACATTACGCAGACGCAGTTTAAAAAAAAACTCTTTTAAATGTTCATATATGTATTATATTCAATATTCTAACAGCTGTAACTTTCCAATGACTTCAAATATTGGAAAACACTTTACCAGCATATTCTATATATATATTAAGGAATCAATTTATGCAAACAATTTTTTTTTCGACATATCACATTTGGTGTATATGTATTTGGTTTTATATTGTTCATTTAAAAAAAAAACAAAGCCAAATCCTAAATAAAGCGAAGGACTATACAACAAATTAGTTAGACAATGTCCGCAGCCACTGGTTTGTGTACTCGGAACATTCATTCTTCGTTCGATCGAAGTGCGCCTATAGCAAGGACAATGCAGATTAAATACCTTGTTTAAGAAAAGTCACCGTTTGCATCACAAAATATCACTCGGTATTCTAATAATATTTACTAGACAATTTAATTGTATGTGTTTGTATATTAGACCACTCGCCACTTCCATCGCCGCTCCGCGGCTCCCTCAATGGCTCGCAGGGCTACCGCGCAGCCTCAGGCCACTGCGCGGCCTCTGGTGGGTCCCATTATAACTTCCTGATAAAACATTTCGGTTACACACACACACACTCACACACAGTGCTTTTCTGTATCGTTTCCACATTACCAAGGAGCATCTTTGTTTGCAGCTCAAATATTTGTTTATTTAATTTTTTAAATTACCAAAGAACAAATGAACTTTGTGTAAAATAAAAATTAAAACAAATTTCACTTCAAAAGT
>JANSTU010033838.1:0-11726 GCA_027564075.1 Bolitophila hybrida
CGGAATGAATATAACACACTGCATTTGACATCTGTCACTCAAACAACATGGCCGCAATGAGCTGCCAAAGTTCGAGCATCCCTATTGGAAAACCCTTTATATTAATAAATTAAGTAATAAGAAAATTTTAATTTTGCGAAGAAAAAAAAACAAAATCCAAATATTTTATCACATTGCATTACTGTTTTTTTTATATAAAAATATTTTTCATAAAATATTCATAATTTTAAAGGGTTTTATATTTGATATTCGTCTACTAAATGGACTCGAATGAAAAAAATAATGATAATTCAACCAAATGTAATTGAGAGAAATTTATCGAATTGTACTCGTTGTGACGTCATCTTAATCAGCCTAATAAAAGGTTTACCACCCCTGCATAAAATGTCCAGACAAAACGCGCACACATGCAACGCTTAGTCTTATTGCGTATAAACAAATACATACACAAATCACACCGCGACCGACAGCACACACACACATATTTGCAGTTTATACACACGCGTTCGCCGTCAACTCGCAATATACAAAATATATTCGTTTATACAGAATTGCTGTAAGTAACAAGTAAGTGGCGCACAGTGGCACGGTCCTCTAAATATAAATAAAACATCTATTTTTTGAAACTAAACGTAGTTAGTATACTACGTAAATTTATAAGCAACATTCAATAAACAAAATATAATTCGGTTCAGTCTTCAGTGTGTAACAGTGTTCACTTACGCTCGATTTTAGTGTACATTTCGCTCGCCGCGTGTGTGATTGTGTGTGTTAGCGCACGCGACATTGCAGCTGTTGTTTTACTATTGTACGCGTATTCTGCGGTATATATATATGTATAAATATCTCGACATTCGGTGCATATAAATACATACAAACATTCTGTAATTGTATATTTACGATCATCGCGTTCATACG
This sequence comes from Bolitophila hybrida, assembly GCA_027564075.1. NCBI lineage: Eukaryota > Metazoa > Arthropoda > Insecta > Diptera > Mycetophilidae > Bolitophila > Bolitophila hybrida. The sequence goes on from JANSTU010033838.1 coordinate 919, forward strand.
CAAGCAAACGCAATTCAATGGCCTCAACAACAACAAAAACGACGTCTAAACTTTAGATCTCTTTGGAACATTCATAAATACACACTCAAAAAGCCGCGCGTCGTGTGTTTATCGTGTGTCAATATCGCCAATCGAAGAGTGTGTAAGTGTATATGTGTATAAATATACACACAAAAACGTGCGTTCGCACAGGTTGACCAAAGAAAAGGCATGTAAATACCACACAAAAAGTAAAATAATCAATTTGGGCTAAGTGTTTCAGGCAAACACTCGTGCACGAGTTATCGAAATTGAAGTTTTTTCGTGAGTGAGTTTGAATGTGTGTGTGCTTTTTTTTTGTTTATTTGTATTAGTTTTGTTGGTGACTGCGCGTAGGACTTATAATCGTAATTTAACACATGGTGGTTCATAATTTGTGCTAAAGTGCCGTTTTATGTGATATGCGATATTTTATACATTATGCATTATTATGTTAATAATATAATATGTTGTTGTTGTTGTGAATGTGTGTGGTAAATATTGTGCGCGTTTTCACGTATGAATCGGTTTGTACAAAGAACAGTAACACGGAAACCGGTATTTTCTGTGTATGTGCATTTTATTATGTTTTAAAAAAGCCCTTCTCTTAAAGTATGTCTAGAATAGACCAGCTAAGATAAAGTGCACTTTAAATAAATTTATGTTTTATCAAGTGTAAATTAGAATAAAATATATTTAGGCTAAATACCTACATAATGGTTGACAGATATGAATGTTTATTGTGGCTGGATTTATCAATTTTAAGAATAGAGCTAAGTAAGAAATGAACTTCTTTAATTGGAGAATGTTTTAGAGACATCCCTAGCAACCAACTTGGAGATTCAGTTTTAATCTGGTGTTAATAGTGGTTAATGCAAACGACGTGCCTGCGCCTTTTTTGCAATATCTAAGTACCAAGGCGATATATAGAAGAGGCCACATACTTTAGTGCCGCTAGCTTCATTTAAAGTGGTTGTTCCCCAAAGCGCCAAAACAAAACCCTAAATTCAGAATCTTCAACATACATTTCAAAACACTTTAAAACTCACAATAAATATTACGTTCAAAAATTTAAATTCGCATTTCACAAAACTGATAATTGACAAAATCCACAATCATAATTAAATAAAAAAATTTGACATTATAATTTAATATTGGATGTGAGAAAAAAATGTATTAAATTTTGAGTACTTAAATATCACAAACGCGTTCTTTTTTACTTAATTATGATTGCATTTAATTCTTAAAAAAAGTTTTATTTTTTTTTTGTCTTCCATTTATTTATTTATTATTTTAAAAGGTTACTGATTTGGAATAACGGAACATTAATGTCATCAAATAACATATTTCCATATACCAAATATAAAATAGCAAGATTGATCTCGGTGCATAGAGATATCTCAAAAATATGCGCATTTTTTGCAAAGTTGTTAGAGAAGCGTCAGGGCAAATTAAGACTCCTAACCATCGGGGAAGTGATGTGGGTGTTAGAGCACAGTAGCTCCAAAAAGAGTAGCACAGCACTAACAGCTCATTAGCATGACCTGACCACTCGTGTGAACCCGTAATGGTCAATGAACCGGCAGTGCGGCATTTTTTTATTTTTTTTTAATATATTATTTTTTTAATTTTTTTTCATTGTTTTGCATGAACATTTATATTTCGCCTCTATATTTTTTAATTGTCACACAATTTAGTGTAAATTCCAATTACATTTTTAATTATATAGTAGCTGAGGTAAATTCAATTATTTAGAAACCGATCTTCTTTATTTAAAACTCACTTCCCAATAACATATATCAAGTTTTATTGTTTTGGTGTTCATTATTGAATAAATAAATATACACTCATTATTAAATATTTTTTTATTTTTTTTTTATTTTAAGAATAAATAGAGCCATAATAAAATTCATTGTGTTAAATGTTTTCAATTATGCTATAACTTGCTTATGACTGTATTCAAAATTGCATATTCAAATTCATAAAAAATGTTTGTATATTTTTTTGTCATTATCAACTGCTCAATAGGTTGTGATAACTAAATCTTGCTAAATATAACTCATTTATTAAAATCAAGCCCATAAATGGCATGAATGCAATAATTACAAATTAAGTGTCTTAAAAACGAGAAAATAAATAAATATATTGACTTCAAGAGAAGTGGGTTTTGAGTACTTTTCATGAATATTTTATGTTAAAAAATGGTAGATGTTTTTATGTTTTTTTTCATATTATGTTCTAGTTTCCATGTTATAATTAATAACATTTTTTCATTAACTAAAACCTTTCCCCTCTTAACCCTGATTTTTGGCGGGAACCCTGAGTATGGATTAGATCATTTACCATAAAAAGTACCAACTCAATCCATTCCTTAAAATGCAAAACAATATATGTCCTTATCGAATGTGACAGGCAATAAAATCTATGTTTATATCATAATTGAACTTGATACAACAACAAAACATTATGTTGCACTTTTCAAAACTTATTATTGTTGTTGGGGCGTGGATTTCAACAATTTAAATTTTTTAAATTTTATCGCTTGTAAAAATATCGTTAAACAAATATAGCACAACGTTGATAAGGGTGTGGTTTTCATAAACACTCATAAAATATACATATATTTGCATTGCAAATCTAGCATGACATATATATCTAAAATAAGCACCCTGTAAATGTGCAAACAAACTACAAAAGATAAAGTTCTTTAAGATTGTGCTGTGCTCTGGTAGTACAAAAAAATCACACACCGAGAGAAACACATATAAACAAAACTCTCAAACTCCAATTAGCATAATATGCGTACGCGGTAAGTGCGTGGCTGTACTAATTGCGCAATGATTGGAATGTCGCACGCAGATTCGCAATCGCACCTTATGCGAGATTCCATAAAGTATACCTTTGCTTTGTATATACATATAATATCAATGTGCCAGCAGTTCGTAATTCTATTTTATGTCAATGTTTGCGTTTGGCGTTAGGCCCCAAAAATCTAAATAACTGTGATTAATAAGTTAGCTGTGGCAATGATCGTTTCGAGATTCAAAATATATAATGTTATGTTTAGCGAACTTGTTTGAGTGTGTGTCTGTGTGTCGGTGTGTTTGTCGATCACGTCATACCGGTTTACTGTGAGACCAATATGGATTTATAATTTATTCATCGGTTGCGCCGCCAGAGCCCCACTCATACTCGTGACAATCTTAGCATACCAATTTTCAGGCGTCTAACAAGAGACTCGCGGTTGTTCAACTATACATTTAATCATAATATTACTATTAAACCGAACGCATGAACTATGTGCGCAATGATTGCGTCGAGTGTTAATTGTTCATATAGCATTTAATTTCCCTGTTAATTGATTGAGATTATACAAGTATTCGCTGAAGTGTGAGTGCATAGTATAGACTTTAGTATTTAGTGTGTATTCGTTTAAGATAGTAAAGTCGCAGAGTGTATTACAAAGAGTACTTGATGAATGAAAAAGTAATAAATATTCTTAGAAGTGATTCGTAAGCAATTAATTTTAAATACAAACATCTAAAAAAAGATTTAAGTTTATGTTTGATTCATAAATAACAATTACTGTGTTTATTCTACAGTATGATCTCAGACTCAACAAACAGAGCATAAACTGATCTCCATCATGCAGCGTCCCAAGGACGTGATGCCGAAGCTCGAGGTCTTGCAAGACTTGGACCTCTACTATATTCGTCAGCTAGCCTCCAGTTTAAAGGTAATAAACATAACATAAACCTTTTTATATTTTACATAATATATGCACTTTTAGGAACAAGACCTAGAGCAAAAAATCGACTTAGAGATCAAGATGCGTGAGGGCTCCGCAAAACTGTTGGCTGCCTGCAATCCAAAGGCAACAAAGAACGGTGGTAGTTTCCTCGGCGATAATGCTTCGTCAACGCACAACACCCAAATGCTTGAAGCCGCCAAGAATCTGCTTACCTCGAATGAGCGCATGACTGCTTATATGGCCGAGCTGCAGCGTCGTCGCAAAGACAAGGAGCGCTCAAGTCGCACGGTACGCCCGCCATTAGGCAAAGTTTCACTAAGCGAGATTCGAATGCCTTTGATGTGGCGTGATACCGATCACTTTAAGAACAAAGGAGACCATCGTCGCTTTGCCGTTTTCTGTCTCGCAAAAATTGGTACGGAAATCTTTGATACTTCGCTTCTGTGTCCTGTGGATCGTAATTCAACAGACATCAGTTTCGGAGATTCGATGTTATTGTAAGATATTCGATTTTAATTTTAAACGTGATTTTGAGATATGTTTTAATCGATTCCAGCTCAAATGTTACACCTGATTTTGAAATGACCCTCGAAGTGTATGCAGTCATGATGGTTGCCGATCTGACCATAGCGTCGACACCACGTAAAATTAAGAACACCATACATAGCTCAATTAGCAGAACTGTTGGCAAGCGACTGGCTGCAAATTTAAAGGACGAACTGAACACCACAAAAATGTAACTCTTTCAAGAAAACTTTTTATAATGTATATATAATATGTTCAATATTTTAGTGGACCTCAATTCGAGCTTATCGCCTCGTCCACGGTCACAATTGCCGATGCCTCCGATCTACCTCACACGCATGATTTGACTCTTATCGCTAGTAAAACCAATTCCACCATTGTTTCCACCACTCCGAACAGTACGCTTCCTCTATTCGGACATTTCTGTTGCCGTCTTGCTGTACGACCGGATTGCATCGATCGGGCCTCGTTCAGTGGTTGTTTAAGCATGCCACCCAGCTCAGATGGATTTGCACGCTTACAAGCCTTTCGTCTCGACCTATGGGACGATGAAGAGGCGTTTCGAAGTAATGCCGATCCGAGACGATCGATCGACGTTACACGCGATACAAAACTCAAGCTCAAAGCGGAAACGGATCTTTTGCTCGGTATCATGGAGGAGGGCACAATGCACGAGCACACATTACGAGCGACAGCACCCAGCGAAGGCACACGATGGTACAAACTCATAAAGGCTGCCATACACGAGCATTTACAGTGGAAAAACATAATGTCCGAACCAATTATGGAACTAGTGGCGCCCGGTAATAGTCGCAGTCATTTGTTGCGTGCCTCACGACTAGGTTCACTGTACGATCAAGTACCGATATTGGGTAAATACCGTTTTTTCTCATATACTTGAAATAGCATTAATAACATCTTTCGATATTTTCCAGAGTCCGATCAACGTCAATCGATACCATCATCAACCACCTTTCCGGACATTTTTGCCATACCAAATAGTGTTGTTGACACAAACACCTCGGCTTCGACTGATGAGTTTCGCAATCGCATTAATTCGTGGGGTCGCAACAGTAGTCACCGAAGCAGTTCGACCAGTGCCAGTAGTCTTTGTTCGGTTAATACACGCACCAGCAATTGGCTTTTCGGTCGGAGTGCAAAGTAATAAAATTAAATGTTGTGTTTGTAATCGCACAACTATTAGCATTCAAATATTATTAGGTATATATATGTTTTGTGAAATAGACATTTTTACAAATTGTACGCTAGAGAGTTTTTTGAAAACACACTTGAAAGGTTTTTTTTTTTAAAACAACATACTGCATAAAATAAAGGATTTATACAAAAAAAACTTTTTGGCCAAATAAGCCAAAGGCTTTATCGCCGTCCAATTCGTTTGAGCTTCTGCCAGCTCTCGTTCGACTGTGCGCCTCCACGTCATTTTCGGCCTACCCCTACGACTTCCGTATAGTGTGACCGAACCTTTCCACTTTCTACATCGAACTTGCCTGCTTCGTATCCACAATTCACAAAATCCGCCTCAAGCAGTGGTTGACATTTCCTTTGCCTTCTTTGCTTGCAGAAATCGTAAAATTCTACAGCATTGAGTCAACATCTTCGAGTAATATAAGCTACAGCTAATTAAGATGACAATTATATAGTCAGATCGCTTTTAGAACATATCTTTAGAAAAAGTTTGACATAATTAATAAAGACAATGAGTTAACCTTCGTTATTCGAAATAGACAAGAGGTATTAGATTTAACTCTCTCAACGGCCAATGTGCCAGGAGAGTATCATCTGTGGTTAGCATGTCTGACCATATATGGATTCGCTTTTGAGGTTCAGCAGTATTGACTGCGTTATAAAATATAATATAAATATAAAAATGTTAGATGTAAAAATCGGGAAAATTTTCAAGATTCCGTGCTGAACTCGACAGGATCAGAACGCTGACAAATCATCTTGTTTTAATAAGCTTAAATAAATTGGAGATTAACTTCGCTCTGTCGAGCATGTGAAATAGAAGAGGAGTGAATGTGTGAATTTAAAAATTAATTTTTGGACCCAATCTTACCTATGATTCATATACACTAGAATGGTACGGCAGTTTTCGTCAAGTTTAAATTTTTAATAATTGAACATCAAAATATTAAAAAACCTATCTATCATAGTCGCAAAAATGCTATTACAAAGTTTGTGGACTGAGGGGTTGGAATATGAACAAGCACTCCACGAAGAGCTCGCATGTCGCTGGACAAAATACCGCTCAGAACTACCAGATATTGAGCAATTAAAAATCTCACGCTGGTTTGGAACTAGCATAAAAATTCAAACAGCCTTGCACGGATATTGTCATGCCTCGGAAACTGCACGACGCACTGTTCAGAAAGATGGAATGTTAATTGTCTCCATGATCGTAGCTAAAATATTGTCCATAGCTCGACTCGAACTCTGCGAACCCCATATTACCTGTGGTCTGACGCTGCTATCGTTTTGAACTGGTTGCTGTTGAACTGAGATACAAACCACCTGAACATTGGGCCATGTTCCGTCCATTGACAACCGTGCGGATTGTGCCACACGTGGATTATTTCCGTCAAAATTGCATGACTATATAGGTATATTATGGTGGAAAGGTCCGTCTTGGTTTAAACACAATCACAATATTATTATATCTTAAATCACTGGCGACCGAACGTATCCTTCCGTAAACAGCCTGGAAACATGGTTCCAATGTGTTTAAACCGCCGGCCTATAAACCGAAATAAAATCTTGCTCCACAGGCGAACAAGTAGTATACTCCAAGGGTTACGTTAAAATGAATCGTCTGAATTGATGGCAACTTCTACAACGTATTGTGCAAGAGACCTGGATGGAGTATCTTTCCTCACATTGCAACACAACATAACAGCAACAACTTTCGGCCAAACGACTTTCAGTCAAATGGGTTACATTCATTTTTGAAAATAAGGTATGATGTATATATCTAGATATCTAGAAACTATTTTCACTATAATAATTTTGATTTTTATATTAAAATATACATATAAATAAAATGCGCATTATTTAAACAAATATATTATTATAAAATAAAAGGCTTTTATAGCCTTATTCATGTCTAAATTAAATAATATAACTGATACAAATTTTCGTAAAAATATATATTCGATTACGAAATTTTATGCTAAAAACCTATATATTATATTTTTATATTTTAAGACTACGTGGACTTGATCTTTATAAAAGTTTCATCATCGATAATCTTGAAGATGTCCTTGCGAAAGTTCACTAGATCATCAAGGAATCGTTGGCTGCTCTCGTTGTGCAATTTCGTCATAACCGGTTTCAGGTTTTCGATTTCAGCAGTGTTTGCCAAGTCGTCATAGTACTGGTTCTGGAATTAATTATGAAAATTTCATTAAAGAACGTTACTCCAAACAAGAATAATGAGATTTTGACTTAGAATATTTATTTTATTATCTTATATACCTGATCTGTGCCCATCAAATGTGCCTGTCTCTTCTTGTAACCCTTTGCTAGTCGCTTGCGCATATCCTCTTCGGTGTCCTTTACCATAGCCTCTTTCGAAGGCATTTTCTTTTTGCCACTGAGAAACTGCATGCAAAATCGTACCTAAATATGTTATATGTGACAAATGAGTAAGTATAGAAGAAGGCTATTTATACTGTACAAACCTGTAAATCAAACATCTGCGAAGCGCACACATAGAACGGAAGACCGATTACCACCATTGTTGGACGATTGATGTTCATACAGTGCTTGTACAGGGGTTGAACATAGTTATCGTCCACCGACAAGCCAGAGTCAACGCTCAGAAAGGGGAAAGTATACTTGTATCCGGTACAATAGAATATAACGGTATATTCTTGATGGCTACCATCCGCAAACTCTGCACCGGTTTCGCTGAGACGTACAACGTCCGGCTTTAGATTCACGTTCGAAGGAAACTTGGTCAACGGATCATTTTTCATATGGTGACTGAGTGTGACCTTTTGGGCTAGCTTTGAGATTTCGTAGGCTAAATCCATGCCACTGGGACCGGCACCAATAACAAGCACATGCTCATCTAAAATTAAACAGAAGTTTTTAATTGAATTTTATAAAAATGAAATCGCATATACCTTTAAACGGATCCGGACATCTGTAGTCGTGGCTGTGAATCTGCTGTCCACGAAACAGATCCTTACCCGGATATTGGGGTATGGAAGGTGTGTTGTAATGACCGTTACACACCATCACTGCGTCAAAAATGTTCGTCTCCAGATTGCCACTCTTCAGATCTTTAACAATAATCTAAACATTGAGTTTACTTTAAAGATTTCTTAAAGAACTTTAAAATTGAGGTAATATTACCTCCCACTGAGTGTCGCCCTTTGGACGCACCCGAATCACGTAGTGCTGAAACTTTATACGCTCTTTAACTTTAAAACTAGTGGCGTAAAGATCGAGAAAGGCAAGCATATCTTCCGCAGAGATGTAGGATTTCTCTTGATCTGGAATCGGAAAATCCGGATAGCCCATAATTTCTTTGGGTAGATTTGTGCTATAAAGTTATTCTATAGAATTATTTATTTTGACAAGTACTTCTATATATACGTACTGAAGTCCCTTATACATGCTGGAGTGCACCTCAAGACCATGATCATCACTGCCAATATTGTCCGTGTACACCCAGGTACCACCCACCTTCATGGCCTGCTCGTAAACGGTAACATCACAATCATTGGCCAAGGCATGTTTAGCAGCACAAATTCCAGCCGTTCCGGCTCCGATTACAGCGACACGCATCTCGGAATGCAACTACAGCTCAACTGATACACAAATATGCGTTCAATCTGCAAAGAAAAGTTGTCGATGATTTTTAAATAAAAAAAGCTCGCACAAGCAGAGCCAACAATTGATAACGCATAATTATATTTTATATAGAAATGACTATATCACTGATAAAGGAAGTAAGAAGCGGTGGCGCTTGAAAAATCATTCATGGAAATCATGCGTTTTCGGTGCAAACAAAAAAATCAGGTCAGCTCAAAAGTCGAGTGTATAATTGAATAATCTGCAATTATTTAGATGTACTTTATGCAGTGCATAGACTAAATATATTACGTAGTTCGTTAATCCATGATTGCAATATAGCAACAAAGTATATTTTTTTTTTTGAATTTGCATTTATTGAATCGTGTCTTAAGTGTATGATGAAATTAATGATTTTTGTATTCTGTGTGAGATAAGAAAGTGATTTTGTGCAGTGTAATAATCATTAGAAAATAATATGCAATTGAAGTTAAGCATGAGTGCTAAAAATATTAAAATATGTTGCACTTTGTCAGTCAAAAAAATAAATCTTCTATTTAAATATTTTGATAGTATAATGTATAAACTATATATATTTGGATCCTAGAAGTATTTGAGACTGAGACTGAGACTGAGTTCTGAAAGCTCAAAAATAAATATTTTAATATGAAAAAATATATGGACAGAAAAACGTCAAATTTTCCGACAACCAACATACCAGCGAATCTGAAACCTCTGTTCAAAAAGTAGATGGAAACGAAAGCTTCAACGCTTGCGTTTGGAATTTAAACCATATGAATTTTAGTTAGCCCTAACATTCGTGTATACATTTGACAGATGTCGGATCATTAGTTTGTGAATTATAGCACTTTGAGTGAAGCAACATTAGTTATTGTGAAAAAAATGGATAAAAAGACATTTCGCGTGTTGATAAAATATTGTTTTTTGAAGGAAAAAAATACAGTTGAAGCAAAAACTTGGCTTGATGGACACTGCCCCAAGAAAATCAACCATCAAGGATTAGTATGCTAAATTTAGACGTGGTGAAATGAGCACCGAAGACGGTGAACACAGTGGACGCCCAAAAGAGGTTGTTACCGACGAAAACATTAAAAAACAAAAAATAATTTTAATTGAAATAGCAGGCCATCTAAAAATATCAACTGAACGTGTGCATCATATCATTCAAGAATATTTGGGTATGAGAAAGCTCTGTGCAAAGTGGGTGCCGCGCGAGCTCACATTTGACCAAAAACAACGACGAGTTGATGATTCGGAGCAGTGTTGGGAGATGATCAAGCGTAATGAACCCGAGTTTTATCGTCGATATGTGACAATCGACAGTCATCCGAGTTGACTGCACACGATGAAAAAAGCGTGGAACAACGCAAAAGTCGGCTGGCGAGGTTATGGCGTCTGTATTTTGGGATGCACATGGAATAATTTTCATTAACTACCTTGAAGAGGAAGGACCATCAACAGCGACTATTACATTGCGTTATTGGACCGTTTGAAGGACGCAATCGCCGAAAAACGACCGCATTTGAAGAAAAAAAGTGCTGCTTCAAAAAATCCATGAATTGGGCAATGGGGTCTACCACAACCATCGGGGATGTGTTGTGTTAGAGCACAGTAGCTCCAATAGGAGTAGCACAGCACAAACAGAACATTAGCATGAGCTGACCACTCGTGTGAA
>JANSTU010033849.1:0-25700 GCA_027564075.1 Bolitophila hybrida
ATATGAAAACAAAATGGATTTTGTACTAGTGGCGCCCTCTCATAGAAACGATACGAACTTTTCAGCCGACCTGTTATATTATATATAGGTATATGGATATTTTAATGGCAAAATATAGGTGAAATATATTTATATATTTCGGAGTTGGGACGGTTTCCATCGACAAACGACATAACATGACGAATGAATTAACAATCAATATTTGTAACCTTCATTTGATCGGTTATCACATTTGTATTTAATACGCTCAACTTCTTATCTAACCATAGCCATAGCCGAGTGGGTTAACGCGTTATCTGGCTTATGGGAGGTCGCCGGTTTGATGTTTTTCGAATGTACTAGCTTTTCATAGCCCATTTCCGAAATAGGTTATTGATATGGAATAACGGAACATTAATGCCATCAATTAACATATACACACGCACCCTGTATACCAGTCGGCCATGTCCCACAAGGGATTACAGGATACAATGAGATGATAACTTTCTTAAGGATAATCATTTTAGAACGAATGCAAATCAATTGGTCATGTTCTTGACCATAACAATATTCTTAGCTTAACTTTAGCTATGGTGCCGTTATTTTGTAATTGTATTTGTGTTGAAAAATATGTTTTTAAGAGCCTGACTAGCGTCATGAAAATACATTTGCAAGGATTTTACGTACAACTGACCCAGAGATCTTTGGCATCCATTTGACGTATTCCGTCAAGCAATGCAGCTTTAGGGATACAATTGAACATTAGGTCATGTAAAATTGTCGGAATAGATTTAAATTGAATTAAAAATTCTTCCATTAATCCGGCTTAGTAAAGGGTATTCCATTAAGAAGGAAATATGTTATATGTAAACCACGCTAAAACGTCAAATCATTTTTTACATCTGTAAGATTTGGCAAGTCTCGTCTTTGGCAATTTCAACAATGTAAATATTACAAACGAACAACGTGTTAAAGTAATTGCAGCCTATTACGAAAATGGAAGTACAAACAAAAATACATTTCGCGCAATTTGCGATTTTTTCGGTCCGATAATCGTCCTAGAGAGAGTGCAACAGCAAGGACCATTTTCATCTCAGTGGCTTTGTTAATAAGCAGAATTGCCACATTTAAGCTGATGAAAATCCAAAAGCGATAGTGCCCCTATTTTGCTGGTGAAATCATTGGACCATTTTTCTTCGAAAATGCAGCTGGAAATTCAGTTACGAATGGTGAATGGTGTGCGGTACCGTTCCATGATTACTGAGTTCTTGTGACTAGAATTGGATGCTATGGATACGGACGGATACCTTTCGAAACAGCGAAGTCAATTGGCCACCGATATCTTGCAATTTGATGCCTTTGGACTTCTTCCTTTGGGGATATCTTAAGAGCAAGGTCTATGCCAACAAGCCAACAACAATTCAAGAGCTATAAAGGACGAGATAACAAGACATATTGTTGAGATCGAGGAGCAATTATGCAGAGATGTCATCAAAAAATTGGACCATCGGATGGAGGTGTGCCGCCGAAGCCTTGGAGAACATTTGGCCGATATTATCTGTCACACATAATTGTCATGAACCATTTTCAAGATTAAATAAATAAATAAAAAATGTACAATCAATAACATTGACTTTTAATGGAACACCCTTTATATAGCGAACGACGTTTTCAATTCCGCCATTTGGCGCCTTTTTTATGGCAATGTATTTCGAATTTCGTCTAATTGTACCCATTATTACAGAAAGCAAATAAACCCTGAACTGACCAGTCGTGTGAACCCGTCATGGTAAAAGAATCCCTACGCCCCAGAAGGGATTACAGGATCCTATGAGAATTTCTAAAATTATATAAATGCGTGAAAAACGTAAACATCGAGCTCACTAGTATTTATTATTTCGAGGATATCAAAAAAAGAAGAAACGTTGGACGTAAATAATGTTAAGAAATAAAACTTTTTTCCGTTTATTTATTAAAAAATCACTGAATAATTCATGTCCCTTCGGATGTAATTCGACAAGCACGCCTTTACAAATACTGAAGTTTTCAACTAGCCGATATTTCCCAATCGGACAGAAAAAGAAATAAATAATGTATCATTAAATACCGGCTGCGAAACTAATGTTTTTTTCACTCACATTTGTATACAAACTATTAAGTTTCAGTATATGTTTTTCTATTGGAGTGTCTGTAATTTTCATATTGTATATGGAAATGAAAAGGCATGCTATACTCTGTCAACTCAGCGAAGTCCTATATTATGTGGCTTAAATACCACAAACGATTTGCAGATCATCCCAAATCATGACGTTTGGTAGCAAGGATTTGACGTTTTCGGCCAGAATACAAAGATCCGGAGAGTTGGTGCTTGCTGTACTACAACGAACCTGCTCACAATGCCAATTTTAACTATGCACCACTATAAAGAAAACACTGTATAATTGGCCGTTGACTGTGCGAGCCTGATGAAAAAACACAACCGCACCCGGCCTCAACTGACGACATAATGATTATTATAATTAAAAAAATGTATCTATTCTAAAGCACATACTTCCCGGGGCCCAAATGATGTCACACCACAATAAATAGTCATAGATTTTATATTTTATATACATTCTCCCGAATTTAAAGTAACTATAATTGATAACCAAGCTTACCGAGTACATAATCAATAACGCAGAATATTGTGCTATTGAAATAACCTTCAAGTTGACTTAATAATAATATAACTAGGCTGTGTGTACTTACCCGAACCCTCTGGATGTTCCTTATCGGTCTCGACGCCACCACGACGCAATAGACCCTTGCCCGTTGGCGGTGGTTTAAGCGATGCAACCGGAACGAGACCCTCCTGGGTGCCACCATCACCTCCACCTATTGGACTAAGACGTACGAGGCAGAACTCAGGTGCACGTGGTCCGGATACGTCTAGCACCTCGACCTGCTGACCTTTGGTCACCGATACCTCTGCTGTGCCCGGTGTCGCTGTATAGTCGGACACAACCCATGTCATCTCTAGGACGGCCGCCTGAAAAAAATATAAAAAAACAAACCATTAGATAACTTATAATTATAAATATAATTATTATTATGAATACTCCATAACCTGATAGTTATTGGACGATTGTCGGAAAAATCGAAACGATCCAGGTGAGTCAATTGTATGCTGTCGTGACAGTGCAACATGTGCACCAGACACACTGGTCTGACGAAACCAGGGCAGCGAGATTTTTCGACGACCCTTCTGCGACTTGGTCGGCAACAAGCCTTGAGCACCACTCATGCTTGGAAGTGTTGTGATTACGAGTTGTTGTAGAATGTATGTGTAAAACGTAAATATATATATATTTATATTGATAAGACGTTAAATATTGTTTTGAATGGTGCGCGACGGGACCGGACGCAACGTCGGCACACGCCGGCAAATACAGACGATTTCTTTGTTTTGCTACTTTGAAGATATTGACGAAGACGCTTATTTGAGCAGCAGAATACGTTTGGCATCAATGGATTTGATTCATTCATAGTTTGTGTGTTTATTGTTATAGATTACACGGGCACGTATACTTATATTTATCTATTAGATATTGAAAGATATTGCGTGCGAAATAAATATTCATTTGGTTCACTTTAATAGAAACAAACATTTTTTTATCTGTATATAATTTCTGTAAAACATTCAAATACAAATACACTTATACTCTGTATATTTAGAAACAATACACATAAAATCTTCTATAACTAAACCAACTCCAATTATTTATAATTGCTCTTTTTAAATGCGTATAATACATGAGATCTCGTATACGCGTATTTACATTGAATGATTTGCATGAGTGAGCACAGAATATGTATGCATAATTGAAATGAAAACCTGATTATTTGAATAATATTAGCGCTAAATATGTACTTGGCAATGCAATTGAATTGTTTTCTGTATATATATATTATATTTATAAATTCTACTGATCGAATTTAACACTTAAATGAGTTTTAATGATAATATAGGTATGCAATTTCGGGATGTATAATTGTATATACAATTTTCATTTTAAAAACAGAACACTCCTGTGATTTTATTTGTATTTTGAGTCACGATAAAATCTTAACAGATGACAATTGCAGATAATATTTTAAATCTAAAATATATTTTATTCATCATTATTATTATTTTTCTATACAATATATAACAGGAAACAAAAGTTTGGAGAAGACGGCCAAATATAATAAATATAATAATTTAATTAGGCTTTAAATAATGGTTTGGATAAAAAAGCAACAGATAAACCGGAAACAGAAACCCAAGATTTCAATTGAAATGATAAAAAGGGAATTTGTAAAACATGTGAGTTAAAAACCAATTGTTTCTAAATTGTTTGTTGCACGTTTCTTTGTTTGTTATAATCTCACGAAGATGATCATCGCATATAATATGTTCTCGCAATAAACAATGAAGCCATAATTGTATCAGTCATTAAGCTCGCAATAAATAAATATAGTTGATGCAATAGTGACGTCTCGTGACTAACAAAGTGGATGGGACAAATCAAAAATAAATTATTTAATATATATAAATACAAATCTTTGTCAACTATATGAAAATATCCGGAAAACCCAAATGAAAAGCTGTATTTTTTGAAATAAATTAATATATCATAGTAGTTCAACCCGGGTGAAGTATATGGAAATACACGTAGAATGTTTTCTATATTCTGTTATTCGGTTACAGCACACGTCTAGCGAGTTAAAGGTTGATTTTACTAACATTGTGTGGAATTGCTGCAACATTGTTGGATGGCGGCAGAACTGGCATTGAAACTGCTACTCAATTTGCAAACGATTCGAAGAACCGACGTGCAATATTTCAAAACGATCAGACTTGGCAAAAGTTCTGCAGAATTTCAAGCTTATCGTCTTGGATGAATGTACGATAGCTCAAAAAACGGGGATAAGAGACAAAATTGTCCGGTTTGTACGTGGGCTCCTGCCATAAGGTATACCCCACGTCCCTACTGGGAGGACTCGATATAGCTCTTGAAACTTGGCAGTACCGGGGTACTACCTACCACTTGAGTTTTTCTGCAAGGTCAAACTCCCCTCTGGTGAGAGTGGGATCTATATACTCTCTTCCCAGCTATGCAGGCTTACGCCCGAGTTATTTCGTGACGTAACTCACCGCCGGTTGGTGCTTTTAATACTGCTCCACCCTAGTCGCGAATTTGACTTTAAACCACAGCCACCACGATACTCCCGCTATCGGGCCTACCTAGTCGACAGGGCAGAGACAAGTCTCTGGGGCTCCCTGCCTCCCGTGGTACCCTTTAACCTTGGTAAGGCTTCGAGGCACAGACCTCTACCAGTTATTTTACGGCTTGTACCGCAGGGCGACTGGTTGCACTAAGCTCGGCTAGGGGAGGAATCGCTTAATGTCCCTACGTCTGCCAGTATAACTTTCAACTGGCAGCACGTCAGCTGCCCTGCACACCGGATTACTAATCATCAGAAAGTAATGATGATCGTTGTTTTTACCGAAGTCTCAAGTGTTACTTGTATCGGAAGCGTGGTGCCTAACACTGAGTGACGATCATAAGTTACGAGCTGGCGCGAGCGGTATATTTATGAGTTAAAGCAGCTGTACAACGATAAGGACATAGTTCATTGCATCAAAGTTGGAAGACTGCGATGGTTGGTTTATGTACTGCGGATGGAAGATCACCGTTTTCCTGGTAAACTGTACAACAGCAACTCGGAAGAAAGAAGAAGGCCAGGTAGACCCAAAGCCAGAAGATAGGACGCCGTTATTTCTGATCCGCGTTGGCGGGTAATAGCTTCAGTTGTAGGCCACATAAAGTAAAATTCAGCGAATTCAGCAATTATTACAGAAAACTTTAAAGAAATGGCTCAAAATCATTTTGAAAAGATTTATACAATATACACTATTGACAGAGTTTGGAGCGGTTTAAACGTAATAAGAAGTTTTTTTGCGTCAATCGGTGACACTAGAAGAAATATGGATACACCACTATATTTCGGAATCATATCGATATCGTTAGTTAGCTGAATGGAAAGCATCCATCTATCTATCTTGAGAAAAGAAGGACCATCAACAGCATAAATTATATTATATTACATATGCCATTGAAGGAAGAAATTCCGAAAAAGGCAAAAGAAAAACCAATTCTTTCACCAAATAAATGCACTTCGATGGCAGAATTGAACAAATTGAATTTGGAATAGCTTCCTCATTTACACTATTTTCCGGATTTGGCGACTACTACTTGCTCAAAGACCTCAATAATAATGATTGGTTTCTTTATCTAGAGCATCGAATATCCTTCGAAATAATTAATTAAATATTTTAAGTTAGATGGGATATTTCTGTATTTAGAGGGAAACCCGGTGCAGCACATATCACTCAAACCCAGTTAATCTTGAAGCACAAATCTCTGAAAACACAAATTACATCAACTTACACCGCTTAACAATTAAGACCCACAATACTTGAAACCCGCAACTCTCAAGATTCGTTCAGATGAAACAATATATTTTTTTTATTTTCTTTTATACAGTGTTTTATGAATTATGAGTTTTAAAAGTTAGGTGATGAATCTCAAGCGAACTGAACGTTTATTTGTTTCAACATTTTTTTATGGACATGGCGTATATATGGTAAATTGGGTTGTGTTTTAAAAAGCCAATCTTATTTTATTTGTTTATATTAAATTAAAACGACTAAATTAAGAGGCTACCGTTCAGTGATGTGCCAAAAAAACAGTCTTAAGGATTTATGGATGTTGCTTCTATAATAGAATTGGAGAAATTGATATTTATATAAATATATTGTTCAATTCAACAATAACAATCTTAATAAAAAAAACAATTCTACATCTTTTTCTTTCGTCTCCAGGAAATCCTAAACTTTTAACCCTTTATATAATTTTAAATAAATAAAAAAGTTTTGTATAACGAACTGATAAAATCTTCATTTAAAACTATCTTAAAAAAATAATAAAATATGTTTTTTGTAAAGACCGGTTAATATATAATTAAAATCTATATTCAACAAAAAAACCCTATCCTTCAGCACATCAAATGAATAAATTGCTTAAAAATACCAACGAACACAAAAAAAAATCATCTCCATAATTCATAGCGAGAGAAAAAACCACCAACATAACTTCAAACTGAACGAGTTCTAATGCAACCGACGAGCTGCTCCACGCATTCAAGTGTCACATAATTTGCTCCGTCTAAGGACACAAGCCACCTAATTAAACAAACTTGCGAAGGGCAAGCAGCGCATTAAAAAAAAACACCCCTTTGCATAAATACCGCACGAGGCACACACACACATGCAAAGCACTGCTTCTTCTGTATGCTAGTATATTATATATGGGTTTGTGTGTGGTATGGAGGGAGGGAGAAGATGTGGATTTCGTTTGAGCCATTCACTAGGCAAAAACCATTCACTCTTCTGGCTTCCGTGAATAATGAGGCATATCAAATGGATGTATAGAGATAACGTAACGTCCTTACATAACAATTTGTTCTGAACCCAATGAACCGGAACACACCGGAACGAAGCGGTGTGGCGGTGTCCTTTGTACTAATACTATATATATATACTTGAATCGATGCACATGTGTACGTACTTTACTCTGCAAATATAGAACATACTCATAATTCTTCATGTTATATATGTACCCAGAATTATAGCAGATATGATTTGATATCGCAAACCGCAGATCAGAATATCGGAACCGGAATACCACCAAAACGGCAATAACGATGTTATACATAAACGTATCAAATTTATAATTTTAATCCCTCACGCACAGCCATAAACTCCTTTATATGTATCAAAAGCACTGCAAACTATAAATTGCATTGACCTAGGGGGTTTTACTATGACGTTGGCAACACCAACAGCACGCACACACACACACAGAGGCACCGACTTAAACATCAGTTAAACATGGAACAGCAGCACTAAAACAATTTGCTTAACAACACCTTAATCGAAGCCGCGCGATAATAAAACAACAAAGCTCGAACACACAAATAAACACACTCTTGTTAATAGAAATTGAGGTGGCTAGGCCGAGAATTAGATAACGCCATTTATAAATTGAATATAATATACATGGAGTTTGTCATGTTATGGTGCGGCGACGGTGTTAGAGCAGCGGTGGTTTTGAGGGCATCGAGGACATCGCTCACGTATATCACATACACACTAACACAGATACATAATATATACTGGCGACTGGCGGTAATGCTAAAAACAAGGGGATTTCCTGATGGCTTAACATTTAACCACACTGAGCCAGAGTGTAGACACATTAAGTACACTATAAGTGCAAACAAACACAAGCACTTATTGATTTTTCTTACTAGAACACAACATACTATAATTAAAAGCTTATTTTCGGCTGGACCTAGATCGGACGTCCGGCGCGCGTCTTACACGCGCAATATCGCACTACTTTATTATTTTTTTCTATTTCAGACGCACAGACGAGAAAGAGATAATCTACAAATGGGACAACAACAACACGGATGCTGTGATAATACAGGCCCGTTTCTAGAAAATAGTTTACGCTGTCGGATCGATAACCGGATTTTTTGAGTTGACTGTGTGTGCGTGTGTACCCCGGTTTTTCTGGTGGTGAATGTCAGTATCAAACAAAAGAAAACCCGAATCTTGAGTCTATGCGCATTAATTCAAACGGCGCGGCACTGTGTCGGTCTTCACCCGATGCCAATGCTGCGAACAACGGCTGCTCGGGCAAAATGCTCTGTGGTTGTGTGCCGCAAAAAGCACAGCTTCAAAAGCTTCTCCGGTACGGCAGCGGAGGCAGCTTGCGCGCACTTTCACCGCGTAAAAACATCGACCGATTCGGAATTGTACTGCGGAACAACTGGCGCTTGAGGCTAGAGCAAATAGCAAAGTCATGAGTGGTGGTGTGGATGCGACAAACGGCGAAGCGGATTCGCAAATGTACGCGTGCGTGCGTTTTGTGAGAGATCGAGAGCTTTACTCTACGTGCGGCGAACATAAAAGCTTGCGAGTGATAAGAGAGTACAAAGAGCTCATAGAGTTGAGCACACTTGTGTGCATATAGTAAAAATGATAAATTGACAGTTGTTGGATAATCATAATAATGATAGAGCTGTGTTTCTTTTTATCAAATGTTTGCAGTTTAAAACTGTGTACTATCGTGGATCAGACACGTACGTTTATACGTATAAATTGCCGGATCAGAAGGACTGTGGAGCCAGACAACTCGCGCCACTCGAAAGACATTTGGAGCCACCGCAGTCCCTCCCGAGACTATATATATATATATATATACACAAATGAAACAAAACTTGGGCACTTTGTTGAGTTAATTTAAATTCCAGAATTTATTGTTGAGTCATAAGCGAAAGATAAATACATCCGAGAGGTACATTATGTTGTTGTTGGTATGTTTTTATTTGGAGAGTTATTTTTCGCTCGCCAATGATAGTTTCTGAATTATTATAAACATTTTAAAATATGTGGCAACAACAACAGTGTATTTCATTTTTTCGGTAAAGGAAGAAGGGACCCTATCTTCATTTCTTTCTTTAAAAAGGAAGAAGAAGGTAGAAAAAAATAGGAAGGGAAGAAAACCGAAAGGGAGTAGGTAAGAAGAGTAGGAGGAATGGGGAAGGAAGAGAAGAATTAATTGGATGAAGGATATAAAAAGGAGATAAGAAGGACAAGAGAAAGTAGAAGAAAGGATGAGAGATGCAGGGATGGAGGAGATGAAGGAAGATAGGGAATGCGGGATTGATACAGAAACTGAAGAAGGATCGTAATAAAGATATAATTAAAATAAAATAAATAATGAGTGTGGAATACACAATACGACAAACGCCAAACACGAAAACCTTAAACATTTAAAATGCTTTAAAATTATCGCATATATGAAACTATAGCATGCAATCAAATTCATACAATAACTTGTATAAATGAATGATTCAGAATGGTTGCATTCTGGGTTACATACATCGAGTTAGCCAATATATACAATTATACACTAACAAGAAAACTATATATAAATGTTTACAGCATTATGTAGATAAAAAAAATTACTGAGAAATTTATGATTGTGTGCAATTTTTCCATCATTACTGCATCAGAAGAAATACAACAAACTGCAGTGATGTCAATGGCAAACAATAGTAATTAAACAATTTTGTATTATAAATCAGCATGACTGCATCATTTGAAACAATTACGGAAATTGTGTAGAGTAATCGAAGTTATAATGATATCTAGTGAAATTTCGCCATGATAGACAGTTAACAGAGATAAACTGAAACAACAAAAACAATAAAAATTTCCCCATTCCCCGCTTCGGCGGCATGCCCTGTTGAACCCCAACATAATTAAACTCCACGGACTTTTATATTTGGGAAACATAGCTGA
The DNA here is from genome assembly GCA_027564075.1 of Bolitophila hybrida. Taxonomy (NCBI): domain Eukaryota; kingdom Metazoa; phylum Arthropoda; class Insecta; order Diptera; family Mycetophilidae; genus Bolitophila; species Bolitophila hybrida. The sequence continues at coordinate 10,439 of JANSTU010033849.1, forward strand.
CATAAGATTTTTTTTTTGTAATTTCATGCAATGTCTGCGGGGTCTAACATTCAAGTCCATTGTTTGAATATCTATAAATTACATGGCATGCACTTGCACATGGTAGCAAATTCGAAAAAATTAAAGTCAAAAGTTACTGCGGGACACAAGTTCATCACTCCTCACATTAAATAAAAATGTATATATTTTTTTAGTCTAATGTTGTTTGAAATTTTACACGTTTATGTTTTTTATCCTTTATCGTAATTTACATGAAACATGAGTTATATATAAGTTCACACCAAGTGATTTGATTTAGGTAAAAAACAAAGAGATAAGAGTTTCATAGTTATGCACACTTGGCAAGCTTCATCCTTCTCATAACTGAAACTGTTTTAGAGACATTTTTAACGAGTACTTCTCAGATGGGATAAAACTGTTTCAAGATCGCTACAGTCGCTTTATCGACCTAAAAGGTGTATATATTGAAAAATAAAACCGACTTTAGTCCATAGTTGTTTGCTAACGCTTCATATCTCATATTACTCCATTACTCGATTTATCAAAAACCTTTGTTTATTTCTCTAGGAAAATGTCTTCTAATTTAGATTTAATATACAGTACCTATGTGGCAGAGATTCTCTTGAAGCGTATGCTTTTATTAAACAATTTCGACATTGTTTATAAGGACGATAATAAACACCCAATTTTCTCATTCAATGATGTCATTTAGATTTAATCTGTCAGTTTACGACCGACATTTGTCGCGTATCTGGAGAAGATAAAGTTGTAGTAGATGATCTTTTCTATACACAGGAGTCTTCTTTTAGTATGGCTTTAATCTGGTCCGTTGCAACATGCATAACTTTTAAAATCCAGAAATCTCACGGTGTTATGTCGGAGAATAACGAACGGCGAGTGTGTTCGGTCAGGAAATGTGAAATGTGAAGATGGGCCAGTAATAATCTACTCATACTGTCGGAAGCATTATAAATAATAAGACAAATAAAAAAGTCACATGGTTCAGTATAGAGAGAGTATAAAGCATAAATAACCACGGGTAAGCTATGTTTGGCTAGGAAAGTCTGTATCAAATGTGAAGCATGGTCTGGTGCGTTATCGTGACGGAGCCCTGAAGCCGTGGAATGAACTGATTCATCGATGATACCAGAAATGTCTGCAAGTTCTCTGATCGTTATTCGACGATCTTGCATCATCATGTTCTGCACTTGATCCACGACCAATCCAGCTCGCAAGCCCTTGTAACTTTATATTTGGTTTGTATGTAATACAATATTGTGTCTACACAAATTATGTTTATTTTAAAGATAAAGAGAACTTTGTTTAGTTGTCATATGATTTCTTTGTTGTAGCCTTTAAAGCTTTATTTTGAATTGTTTCTACTTTATGTATTGTGTACATTGTGCAAATTGATTAATAATGTGCTCATTCCATGTAAGTGTTGATTTAATTATTAATCCAAGATACGTAACTATTGGTCCACATAAAGCTCGATTATTTCAAGATCTCTCTACATTTGAACTTTATTTCATATGTTTTTTTTGCAAGAATATACAATATATCATCAGAGTATAATTGGACTTTACTGCGTAGTTGTAAATAGAAAGTCATTAATAAATAAAATAAAAGTTTTGAACTCTTCGGGACCCCAGTCTATATTTAATATGTTGCCTTTAAGTGTTTCGATTTGTACATATTGTTTTCTATTGATCAATAATCAGCAGTTAGTAGTGAGTTCCTGGTATTTTTTTTTAAAATGGTTTTACTTTCAGTTTTTCTAAGTATATTTAGAATGCAACCGGTGTTCACGTTTAGGTCCGCCTGTCGAAGTAGATTTCTGGACAATCAAGAGCGCACTTTTCCGAAGTTTGCTGACCCCGTCGCTTCACCAAAGCGATACTTAAGCCAACCAGTTTCCCTGAAACTTTTGATAGTACGATGTACGAGCTTTAATTGTAGCTGTTCTTTTGACGTGCTTTTGAAAGCTTTTTCGAAGTCGACGAACATTGAGTAAAACGGGGATCTCAACTCTGTTGATTTTTCCATAACGATCCGTAAGGTATTTATGTGATACAAAACGAATACCCTATTCGGTGCCCTACTTGCTGGCGATATTAGGAACGGTTGTTGAGTGTAACCTGTCCTTACGTTCCTTACTTTTCAATACATTTCTCTCGTCGATCGTTAGGCCCGTTCAGCTGCGAAAACTTTCTGTTTTTTTCTTACGAAGAAGTTTTTCCGTTTTCGCCGGCAGACATCCATTGGAGCTTCTTTTGACGTGCTTTTTTTACTTTAAGTGCAAGCTCACTCTCATCATCGAACCACTAATTTCGGATCTTCCGTCAACTCCACCCTAGAACTTCTGTTTGACTACTCTCTACTGTCTGTCTGTATATATTTTGAGCGGAAAAAAAACAATACTTGATTATGTCTATGGGGACCTCTCTCTATCTCGTACAAACGTTTATTATTGGTTCGCAGAGTTTCGTAGTGGCCGAATATCTGTTTTTGACGAGGAACGTCCTGGTGCCCCAATAACAGTCTCCACAGAAGAAAACGTTATCCATGATATCGTATTCGCGGATCGTCGATTGAAGTTGCGCGATATAGCTTGTCAGGAGAATGTATACACAATATCCTGCACTATAAATTAGGCATGAGGAAGCTATCGGCGAGATGGGTGCCGCACTTGCTAACTCCGGAGCAAAATGCACTACCCCATTCGTGTACAACTCTTACAACTCTAAAACTTAATGAACTGCGTTACGAATTGCTACCCCACCTACCGAATTCTCTAGATGTGGCCCCTACGTCTTCATTTTGTTCCCAAACATGAAGAAATGGCTCGGAGGATGGAGATTCACATCAAATGAAGAAGTAATTTCCGAAACAAACGCCTATCCAAACACTTTGTACTCAAATGACTGTGAACATCAAACTAAGCGTCGGATTTCTATCAAATATTGACAAAAAAAAATGATTGTACTAAAAAAATGTTTACTGATTTTTGCTCAGAAATGTCATCTATTAGCTTCTAATCCGGATACTTATCAAACAACCCTCGTATATATTATTTAAGATTTAAACTAAAAACTCACCTTATCACTGTCCGTTGTATTGCCCGACCCGAAACTGGCCAGTGAACTACCATCGTGATCCTCCTGCAATGTATCCAGATCCATATCCTTTGAGCATCTCTGCGAAGCCGACGGTTTTACTGCCTTTGCCGGTGACTTGGGCAATGTCAGCGATGCTCCCAAAAAGAATGTTTCCTGAATCACTTCACGTAACTTTTTTACCCACACTTGTTTTGCTTCCATATCCTTTGCTTTCAAGACAATACGATAGTCAGACAATGGTGGTGCTCGTCCTGTCCACACAGCAAATTTGCACTCATCCCCTTCAATATGTTCAGTAACACCCAAATCGGATGTCATCAATTTCTGTTTAAACTGAAACTTCACTGTTGTATTATTGGCATCCTTGATCTCCTTGGCAAACAGAATGTATAGCTCGAACAGGAAAACACGACGCTCACGACCTTTGCGTATAATCTGTTTATTGTCCCACGCAAAGAATGGATCCTGAAGTACTACCTCACCCAAATTATCAATGGACACATCGCACTGTTCGAGCAATGATAGATTCAAAGCATCGTTTGCCTTTTTCGGTACATTTACCATAACATTGTATGCATCTCGAATCTCACCTTGTCCTTCATCACAGCACGATTGTAGATCCTTTAGCAGTAGCTGATACTTGGTAATACGTTGCACTGGTTTAATCAGGAACGATGATAGTGGATGCTCGATCTTATGCTTACGTTGTAGTTCCTCGAAGTAGTTACCACTATGTTCAACCATAAGATTCATAGACAACGATTTGTTTTTGCAGTAATGCACGTACATATCAAACTTTGTAGCCCATGTGACAAAACAATGGCCCACATCTTCAGGCATAGTCTCATACTTTTCTAGTTCACGCAAAAAGATCTTCTCGTGAAATGCATGTATGGCTTCGATATTTGCAAATAAAACATCCTCCTTGCCGACCAGACCAACAGGCACAGCTGCCCCTGAGCGCATCTCATTCAGATACGACTTTATGCAAGTGTCCAAATCACGAACGTATGTTCGTTCGGTTTGCATTAGTTCGGCCATAATGAACTCTTTGCGTCTAGCTGATTTACGTTTCTCTTCGTTAACCTCTTTGCAGGCAGTCGAGCCACCGAGTTTAGCTTCTAATGATGGATCCGAGTGACGATCACCAGCAGTTCCACTCGAGCTTACCGACGATGCACTGGACTCCTCCAGTACCATCGGCAATCCCAGTGACTTTTCTAATTGTTCTCGGTATGCATCCATACGATTACTAAAATCTTTGTATCGATTATCCACAGCAGCTACCCATTGTTTAATAGCCGTTGCATGAGCGTGGCCTTTTTCCACAAGACTATCGGCAAGTTGAATAAGAAGTTTGACACGTTCCCGTGTCTCCTTGGCCGTTCCTTTGAATTCATTGTGCTCACGTAACAGTGATTCCGTTTCCTCACGACTCTTACCAATCGCATTTGTGCGAGACGACAGATAAGCCTCACCAGTATTATGAATCCATTCGATGGCCTGTTTAGCACTTCGTTCGAACAGTACAAATTGCTGGCATTGATCCAGACGCTTTTTGCGTTGTGTCCAGTATTCAAGTACTTGATTTTCTTGTGACAATAATTTATCAAGAATTGACTTTACACGTGATTCACAACTTCCGTGTGCCTGATATTCATAGTACTGTAAAGAGCGTGCTGTATACTTGAGGAATGTCTCTGCTGTACGACGAGCAAGTGTACAGGCTTTCAGGAATGCCTCTTTCTGTTCTTGATGCTTTGCAATAAGCTGTACAATTGTTTGTGGTTTATCCGGTGATCCTCCACCACCGCACCAGTCTTCGTCACGACGATACTCACGATCCAAACTGTCCAGTACACTGCAAACCTGTTCGGCAGTTTTATAGAAATTCATCGAGGCGGTCACAAGTTTATGTCGTTCCTCGGCACAAGTGACCAACATCTGCCATTTCTTGGTGACCTCATCTGATATTTCACGAATTGACTGTGGATCATAGTGATTGGCATTGACCAATGCATCAGCACGGTACTTTACTTGTACAGCAGACGTATGAGTCTTTTCGACTGCAGTTTGAAATTGTTCATGTTCCTTGCGCAGCTGTTCGGCCTCCTGCAGTGTATTTGGTGTTGTAAAACTAGCAATAAGCATTGCCTCACCATTACGTATCCACGAGATCACCTGATTTGCATCTGTTTGAAATTGGCACAGTTGTACGGCCTGTTCGAGTTTTGTACGCTTTGTCTCAGCCAAATCCTCTAAATCTAGCTCACGATCGTGTAGAAACTCAAGCAGATACTGAATTCGTGTCTGTGCTGTATGCGTACCATCTGCCATTGCCACAAAACCGGCTGACTCAAATATTTGTACCAGTTCCTGACCTTGTTGTAGTACCTCGTATGTGGTATTCTGCATTTGGGTAACGGATTCGTTGTGTAAACGTAAAAATTGTTCGGCCTTTTGATTATCACGGGACAGTTCCTTGTGTTGCAATTCTTCGGCCCACATTTCCAATTGAGAAGATACCTCAAGGGCATCACGTTCAAAATAGCGTAAACGCAAGTATAGGTCCAGTCGGAATTTACGAGCTGCCCAGAGTTCGTCAAGTTCTAGTTTTTGTTTGGATAGATTCTCAAGTGAACTCTCGAGTGCTGCAATGGAACCGGTCGAATCGATGTCCTCTAATGAGCGAATTTCCTGCAATAACATTTCACCTTGGGCTATGGTTTGCATGCAACCGTTTAGGGTACTATCTTGTTGATCCTGACACTGTTGCAGTAAACGTTCTGTACCCTCAAGATTCTCCTGTGACAGTAGATTATCATCGGATGCGATTTCTTGCCGAAGTTGATCAACCCATGTGGATACTTCTTTTTCGTGTGTATAGAACAGTACGGCCATGTCCAGGCGACGTTTACGCTGATCCACACGTGTTGCAAATGAAGTTACGTGCAGGTTCAACTCACTGGCTACCGAGAATATATCATTAGGATCCACTTCACCGGAACGTTCGAGATCATGTGCAGCTGTAAGTAATTTATTGGCATTGCTGTATGTATTCTGTGCAACGTTCTCAAAGTGTTCGTGACTCTTCTGATAGACACGTGCTTTTTGTAGATTTCGACCGATTCCGGTATTTTTCTGTAGAAACACTTCTCCGTGATGCTGCAGCCAATCCAGTACTTGTTTGACGTCCTCCTGGAAAAGACGTAAAGCAAGTGTCTGATGAAGACGAACTTTTTCGGCATGCCAGCGATTCTCTAGTGATCTATGGTGACCGAGAATCTGGTGAATTACGGCCAGCACATGTGAGGCACCTTCGCTGTAGTCAGCAGCGGGATTTGCACGTTCCATGCGATTTACACTGTTTTCCTAGAAAGTTTTGTTTTTAAAAAATATTTTAATATTATTATTGGAAGTGTATACTTACATGCTTTCGATGATCAGGAACACCAGGAGGTGGTGGTTGATTGCAAACACGTACTAGATGATCGAGTTGGTATAGCAGTTTCTTACTCGTTGAGTGTACCTAGACAAATATAAGCCATCCGGAATTAGTTAGCTCTGAACATTACAATTATTAATAAAAAAATGTTTTCCCGAAAAAATAAAATATTCCTATTATCAGGAGATAAGCATAGACCGCACCATGAGAAGGGGGGGAAAAGAGAGCACCACCAGAGAGCATTTATGTGTATGTATGTGTGTTGTTAGTGAGAGAGTGTGTGTGGGCAACAGTTACATTTAAGACGTCTTCGTCGTCACAGCCGCCATCACGTTCGTCTCCATTTTGATGGTGGTCACCTAGCAGCACTGGATCGGTCGTCGTGCTCTTGGCAATGCCATGAAAAACTTGAAGCATTGAGGCCAAGCCTTTTAGCAACGTTTGATAAGCGTTATACACCTGCACAAAACAACGTGAAACGCAAAAACAAACAAACAAACAAAAACAAAACAAAAAATCAGGGGAAATTCCTATGGTAAATCGAACAGACACTCCATACTCCATAGATATGAATAAGCTTACCTCGGTGTAGGCCTGACACATTGCCTCGTACAAAGACTGATGTGTACGTATTGCAGTCTCGAGACTCTGAATATCGGAAGGCAACGGTTGGGTTGCCTCACAGGCAGCTGCCCAAGAGGTTACACTGTCACAGTACTGTTCGGCCTTGTGATGAAAGAGTACGCTCAGTGCAAGCACTGTTGTTCGCTCAGTTAGGCCGGCAGCAAACTCTTTCCAAGTCCTGTCCAGACGACTGGATACCGTACGAATGTGTTGTGCTGCATAGTGATTTCCTTCTTTAAGTCGGACGGCTACCGCTAGAATTCGATTGATATTAACACACACGTTCATCGAGGCCAGTGAGAATTTCTGATGTTCATCCTGTAAACTCTTGGCCAACGAATAGTTGTGACCGATCTCGACGTAGCTCATCTGAAAGACATCACGATTGTGTAAGATCCAATCGAACATCTAAAAATGAATATTAAAATTATGCTAGCTTTCATTAATATTCTAGAGAAAATACCTTCTCGCAGTCCTGCTCAAACAAACGCAACTGAAAACACTGATCCAAGCGGTTTTTCTTGTGATTCCAGACACTCATCAGGTGTTGTTGTCCTGTATGCACTGCCTCACGCTGTTGTCGTATCTGTAAAAATGTTGCAGCCGTATCCGGATTATTAGGCAATTGCGATACATTTGTAGCCGACGACGATGGATCCTCTGTACGATTTGAATCTGCACTTAATTTGGTCAGCAATTTCTGTCCAAGTTTATCTAATTCCTCTAGTGGAATCTTTTGTATTTTAATGCGCATATCGTTGTGTCGATCGATACCATGTTTGGCACCATTTACATCCTCGGCAAAGTCACTGCGTGCCAGATCCTCTTGTAGATCATCAATGCGATCGAGTACATCACCCACTTGCCACAAAAAATCCTCAAGGGCTAATCGTATATCGATCCATTGACTGTGCTCGTACGTCAGTGTACCGTCGAATTCAAAGGTCAACTGTGACGAATCTGCCACTTTGACCAAGGCCTCAATCGATATTGTCGATGTCTGTGTGTGTGCGTCAAGGACACGCGCATCCAAATCAATATGAGTATATGAAAATAAGAATTCGCGTATTATTAATCAAATCTAAAGGAAATGACACAATTACCTCAAATTTATACTTGTGACTGGCAATGGAGGCACGTTGCTTATGCCAGAAATTCTCGGGTTTTATAATAGCTACACTGTGTACAGTTGTACAGAAGTGTTCCTGTAGAATTTTGAGTATTGTCTTGACACTGGTCATGTTATTTCCATTGCCTCGCATATCCACAATAACGGTAAAACCCAGCGAACGAGATGTCTCACTGTAAACGTTAAACGGATGTGAGATTTAGTAGAAACAGATTATCAAGCTAATTACCTGGGAATGCTGAAGAGATAGGTGAGTACACGACGTACATCTTCGGGCTTGATACGCTCACGGCGTGGCGTTGAGGGAAAACTGAGTATTGGGCCACCGCGACGATCACGACCGCCTGGTAGTATCACAAAGCGTTCCTGCAGCAACTGCAGTAGGTCGAGAGCACGTAGGCCTTCCATGCTAAAAATGAAATAACAAAATTGATTATTATTATAGTTTTCAAGATTTCTCTTACACGACTCAAAAGACATTATTTGCGTCAATTGACAATATTACTAATTAAAATGTTCGCATATTTTTGTCGTAAACAACGATTTACGTTAATTGCCGTTAGGCTTGTCACAGTATAGTGTTATTTATGTTATGTACAGAGCGTTTTCAATTTCAATAAAAGAGCGTTTCTTTTGTTATACGCTGACCGCTGGCTGCTGATCATCGACGAATCTAGTAAAATATGGCGTCTTTTCATTGCACACACATACACACAGTCACTGGAATACCTCGAATTGGCTCCAGCAGAAATTATAAATAAATATATAAATCGTATCGCGCGTTATTAATATGTCGAGACGAATCATTGCGAGAGCTCATAAAAACCAAATTTCAAAGACGGCGAGCGCGGTTCTTCTTCTTCGTAATTTCTTCGTTTATATAGTAACGACGGACGCATATTTTTCGAACGAATGTAAACAATAGAAGTGAAGCATGAAGCAACAACAACAACAAAGGCAGTGCTCGGATGGCGTGCGAGTATTTGTGGACGGTATTGTCACACTCTACAATATAAATATATATATACTTGGAAGAAATCGGCGAGCTCGCATAAATTAGTTGTACAAACAAAACATACATTTAAATTACAATGGGGCCACATCGCACCACCATCGCGTTACTTGAAGCCAAAAAAGTTATACCGAAATTGAGGACACACACACAGTCACACATTTATGCAATCCATATATAAAAAATATGACTTAATGAGTGTCCGAAGTATATGCAATATCATTAAGAACAAAAATTGCGATAGGATAATTAGAGGCGTCTCGCCAGTGCACATGAACATGACACACAGTATACAACACGAAGCGATCTGTTGTGGGGGCCACAATCAGCGCAGTGCACACACGATGCATTCGAGCGAACGCTCAGCGATGCACATTATGCGCGATTTCTAACGCCGTGCATATATTCTGCGATTATTACGAATAGTATACGTAACACACAACATACATATATAACATTTTATACAAACACACACATAATGCACGGAATCGTACAATTCAATATTATACTCACGCTATTTCTATTGTATCCGAAAATGGTGGAGGGTTTTGTGTGTGCTAAGCGCTACACGTACCGTGTGCGGGGGTAGAGGACGATAACAAAGAAGTTCCTCGAGGCGGGTTTGCAAAATTGCGCTGCCGTGTTTGCCCGCGAATCGATTTCCCGCAACGTAACGGCGACGTCGGCGGGGCGACCGGGGGCTTGCTTAAATATACACACGCACACACCGTACGAGCAGCCCTACTGGCACACAGGACTCGTTGTTATTTTGTATGCGGTTATCTCTGAGCATAGAACATTGTCCGCTTTTTTCTGTTGTTGGTTTTTATGCCGTGTGTGTACACAAATAATTGATTTAGCAAAACATAATTATTGTCGCAACTGGTTCGCAATGACATTCGCCACAAACATATTTCTATGTATTGTATATATTATTTATCGAGAATCCAAAAAAGAAGCAGCAGACACAGCAGCAGACGAAGCACGAAACAACACACATATATATGCACACGCGCAAACATATGCACCGACGCAGAAAATGGACACAGAGAGAGGAGGCGCTGTGTGTGTGACAGGTTCTTCGGTCTGCCAAAATTTCGTCTTTTTTCACTGGGTTCAAGGGCACACACGACCTGGATTTCAATTACACTTTGTTGTGGCAGCTTTAGATGCAAGGATGACTAGGCTTTCGGACATGTTTCGGCATAATTTCGACTAGTTTTTTTGAGGAAACACACAAGCACTTTGCATCACACACAGCAATTCTGCACAAGTTTTTGTACACGGTGATGTGAAGTTGGTTGCGATTTGTGAGGGCTGTGCGCGGAGGCGGAGATTGTGAGCCGACAAGTGCTATAGAGTGTAGTGAGCCGTTTGATTTGTGTACATCGGTTTTGTATGGGTGGCTGCGTACTGAGAGTTACTGACTATAATTTAAAATTTATGCAAAGTTGATTGTTAATAAAATAATTCGGTGCATTGAAACTAACGCGATGGTTCACAAATGCGAAGTACAAAACGTTAGGTTAACGATGTTCTTTTTTATTTATTCCTTATTATTTCCCAAACAATTCCGCTAATAAATTCTGGTGCTCAGTGTTAACATAATTAAAATATAAAATATAAAAACACGAGTTACAATGGAATTAAAAATAGTAGAGTATAAATTGCAATAGCGATTTGAAACACTACTCGAGACGCGTTAAGTTTAAAACATTGTTCGTTGAATTAAATGATAATATAATTAAATAATGTTAAATACACATAACATTTCAGAAGAAAATGTTAGTTGTATTATATTTTAATAAATATTTTACTAAAACTTGTTTAAGCTAATTGTAGTTTAGTATAAATATTATGGTGATGTGTTTGGTCTTTATTACTTCTACAATAGTTATACACAATCTAAAGTATTTCCGGTACAACTACTAACTCTAGAAAAGATAATCAAGTACTGTCTGTGGCTACAGTAATTAGCCCTTAATAGACGTAGATTTTATGTGTTTTGCAAACAATATAATCTGATTATTCTATATTTACAAATGGATTCAGATTCACTTTTTAAATATTTGATTTGTTTTATGGTGAAATACAAAAAACAGTAAAATGTGAACCTCTTCCAGCTGTCACATTTGTAAAAAGTCGGTTTATTTTAATTGAGCAACTAAAAATAAAAAAAGTCAAACATTGATGCATAGTAATCCAAGCGGAATCCAACAGATGGTAACATTAGATATTTGACATTTAAATGAGTTTGTTTTGATGAACAATCAGTTTAAATTTCACAAATTAAGTATATCAAGACCCATAATACTAGTTAAAACATTCAGTATGAACGAATTGTTTCCTTAAACGGTTGTATACTGTGAACTGTAAAGCATTTCCAAGAAAAGAACATAATTGGATATCTTGCTTTTAAATTGTCTATTTAAAATATAGGATTTACCCAATACTTTATTTACATTTTTTGTACCGTAATCGCAGCATAAACTGTGTCTTTTAACTTATTCACTTTTAAATATTATGTATTTCCTACATATCAATTTGAACCTTTACGTCAGTGTGTGAAACAATGATTTTTTTCTGCACTATGGCCCTACCATCGATAATGCAGAACTGTCACATATTTTGCACTGCACATCCCATTTCACCGCTCATGTCGCAACAATCGCAACCAACTTCACGCGTATTTGTTGAAACTTTTCTGATTGTCAAAATGGTGTCCGTTTTGTGTGTGTCAGACGAAGTAAATTTCGATCATAAATAAAACCTTGAACTTAGCGCAAATACGTTAGTTTTAATAATAAAAAGTGTTTTAAATTGTCGGTGATAGTGCGTACTAATTGAAAACGTAACAAATTTACAGTGGCAAGTGTTTACCGGGCAATAACTCGCAATTAATTGTGTCTCAATCGCAATACACAGCCAGACCTGCTGCTATACTACAATAACATATATTTATTATATATACATTATAGATTACATACATATATATATATATTATAGAGTTGCGCATACGTAATAATATATATACTCCGTGTCCGTGTGTCGTGTCGGGTGGTGTGTGTTTTATATTCATATATATGTATATATAGTATTTGTGTAAGTGTTTTATCTATGTATGTGTTTTCGTAGCTATATTATATAGCCACTATAGAGTTAGGCGAGCCGCCATACCGTCGTTTACGCCTTCTCTCGCCGTATTCCGTTGTCTGTGGCGCATAATACTTAAACGCAGCCAGAACAGAACAAATAAAAAACAGCTAGAAAATTCGTGTATTACATATGCTGTGTGGATGTATGCTGTTCCATGTAATATCCACACATACATCTACAGATAGGAAATTTCGCCTGCTCTCTGCTACTGGTTCAATACCGAACGAAGGTTAGTGGTATTATTGTTTTGATTTTCCCATATAGTCAACAATGTGCTCGCTCACTCTCTCTTTTTGTGTGCTCTCGCTGTCGCATACACATTTTTGTCGTAATCGTAACTCGCTCGTAGCCCAGTTACCTTGAACGCTGGCTGAACGGTCGATCTTGCGCGTTGCGTAATTTGTGGCGGGTTGCGGCGGGCGGAGCGACCGGCCCGGCAGACGGCAAAGTAATTTGGTTCCGTGGCTGAGCACGACCTACGAATGCGCGCGCATACGCTCATGAGTATTTATTTATTTGAAGTGCGCTCGTATTAAATACACACACACACACACACACACACACACACACACACTTAACACGAATTTAAGTCATTTAACTAAAGTATACTATTTCGATAAAGTAGAATATTATTCTATCATAAATATTAAAATATATTGTTTTAATATTCTCTATTCGCACTATTTGAATATGCGTTGAATCGCACCACAATAAACGCGTTTTTGAATGATTTAGTATTTTAATTCATGCATAATGAATGGTTTGTTGAGCTGTTGAGCAAAATAAGTTGTTTGCGTGATTAGTTAATAGAATTGTGTGTGTTGCGTGTGTGTGTATTTGTGCTACTGAGAATATTCATTTTGTTATATTGATTATTGTTTAATGCGCATTTAAACTTCTTTCCGGTCAAAAGAAAACACACAGAACAGGTTACTTGCGATATAGCCCCAATTCTCTCGATTGCATTGCAAGTTATAATGTTTATGCACTCGCATACACATGCATATATGCCTCTCAATCCTGAACGATTTTTCCCGAAATATATCTACGCGCCTGCCGGTTTGAAGAAGTACAAAACATATGGATGGGGAGGATAGAACAGAAGTTCAATGAACTTATACTTGGATTTTTGTATGTTTTTTGTATGTGTGTGTGTGTGTGTGAATGTTCCTTGCGTTTAATTTCATATATACATATATGTATATCTTTATATGTATGTTTCATCGCACTCATTTTTTGTGTGTAATCTCTTCTATTTCTGTTACATATTGTAATCGGTTGTATGTTTAGCTTTAAATTTCTGATAACTTTCTTATTTTGCTGCTGCCTTTTTGTAGTTTTGTTCGTTTTTTGTTGATTATTTTACCTTTTGCCAACTACATGTTTTTTTTTTTGACAAGGATGCCATTTTTATTGGGAGCAATATAACCGAAGAGTTAAAAAAACATTTCTCTGTTTTATCGAAGGATATAACAGATTTTATGTGTCCTTTAAATCTGTAGATCAAACGACATAAAACTAAATTTAAAAGCAAAATTCGCATTCATTTAGATTTTATGAGGGCGCTTATCGGGTGCTGGCTACAGTCTTAAGTAAATAGGGCATAGCACTACATTTGTGTACTTACATACAGAAGAAGAATACAGAAGGTATGATAATGATGATAATGAAAATCAAAGTGACAGCTCCCAAACATTTACACTCTGAACTTAAAGTCATTGAATTGGAATTGTATTTAGAAGCGGTCTTATTCAATATAGGATATTCATCCTTTCCAATGGCCATGAACAAGGTAGGAATTATAGCACGCAAAGAATCAATTATGCCAAAAAAAAATGAAAAACCATCGCGTAGGCCGACAGAATCGACATAATTTTTTTTACGTTATACTCAATAATTTCTATTCTGCTGTTTTCACGCTCAAAATTTTCTAATTATATATCTAATACAAATTTTAGTGGACAATAATCAAATATAAAAATTATGTTCTAAAATTACTAAAATATCTAAACTGCCTAAAACTATCAATTTTAAAAATATTTAGTCTTTTATGCAAAATTTTCTTCTATAATTTTAAATTTTTAAAAGCCTAAAATTATTTTTTTGTTTGTGAATACAGTCGATTGTTAACACAAACGCGTTTTTTTAAAATAACCTTAGCATCGAAAAAGATGGAGTCCTAGAGTTCTGTACACATTTACAGCTAGAAAATCAAGGCTCTTCCTAGAAAAAAAGCTCACTGTATTCAAAAGTATCGTTCGTTCTATGTCCCGATATGGATGCCCTGTTTGGAGAAATATGACGCAGACACATTTCTGAGGACTGCAACTTACAAAAAAAGAGAGCACCAAAACGCATACTGTGTGTACCATTCTGGCACAAAACATCATCTCTAAACGAAAAAACGAGCACCAGACCTATTCAGGAATACATAGACGAAACCACACTAACCCGGTTTGCAGAAAGAACTTGGAGCTCGGACTATCAAATGATCCGCGATCTCCCCCAAGCGATCTCCCTTAAGCTTTAAAAATGACCTTTTCCAAATTTGTATAATTCTTTGTAAAATTACGAATAATATGAGGATGACTTCAGTGAGTCTAGTCTACTTTAGCACGTAGACCACTGAATGAGCATCTTCACAAAGTATACTTTACAAAGAGTACCTCAGGAAAACTCAGAGCGACCTGACAAGTGATACTTCTAAATTCTGGTCTTATGTGGACACTAAGAAAAAGACTAAAGGTTTTCCTTCAATGATGAGGTTTGATGGTGCG
>JANSTU010033850.1:0-11726 GCA_027564075.1 Bolitophila hybrida
CCGTGTGACTTTTTCCTGTTTCCAAAACTCAAATTACCACTTCGTGGAACCCGTTTTGCGAGCATTGAAGACATCAACACTAATTCGCAACGAGAACTGAAGGCCATCCCTACATGGTACATGGTGTGGGTTCTAGAGTATTATTGAAGAGATGTGTGTCCTCTTTACTTTCATTAATTTTGTTTTTTTTTTTTAATTTAAAAAAAATTATTCTAGCAATTGAGAATGTTTAAAGATGAGATGTCAATTACAAACCGATCCAACTGCTTTTCTAAATTTTTTTTTTGCCCTTAACTTTCCTAAAATAGAGAGAGTTATAACTTTCAAAATGGTTGGTTGATGAGTATAATAAAAAAAATATTATAATAAAATTATTATTTTATTTATTTAATTTAAAATAATAATATTTTGTTCATAACGGGTTACTTCTAAGGTGTCAAAAGAACGACTACCTTAAATCTGGCATTTGGTTGTAAAAATTCCGGCAGAATACAAAGTTTCGAAAAGTTGGTACTTTTTGGTCGACATCGCACCATCTGATTGCTATTGCTATACTATATTCGAAAACTACAAATTAATTAACTTAACAAATTAAAGAACAATCATAAGACGAAATAAATATATGAGACTTTTGTACCTATACCATCAAAAAGCATTTTAAACGTAGATACCTACGACAAAAATACGTACGCATAGCAACACTGGTGCATACACTGTAAAACAATACAATCGAATACATACAATTTTGCGAGAAAGACCTTTGTGCGAATGCACATCGTCTGTCGGTAATACTCGTAAATACATTTTCTTCAAACAAAACAAAAACATTATGTACATATTGATTGATTGATTGTGTTTTTTTTTTAATTTTGCGTTTGTTTTGAATGTTTTGTGTTTTTTTTGTCTTTCGTTTTTTGTTTTGGTTTTTGTTTTGTGTGGGCGCCGAAGAGTTAGCGCCGAAACAGCCGCAAACCATATAACTACCCTCCATGTCGGCAGTTGTTCGTTGGATATAAAATAAATCAAAAGAAAAATGATTATAGTCATACTCCAATTCAGAAGACATCAACTCTGATAGGATTGAAAAGTCAAGTTGTTAAAAAAAAAATATAAAATTAAATTAAATAAAAAATTTAAATCTAACATTTTCCAATTTAAAAGAAAACATAAAAATACCTAAAATAATAAACAAAAGAACAAAAGGGTAATTAAATTATAATTGTCATTCTCCAATTCAGAAGACATCAACTCTGGTAGGAATTTAAAAGTCAAATGGTAAAAAAAAAATAAAAAAGTACATTAAAAACTGGCAATTAGAAATTAAATATAAAATAATTTGTAAAAATATAGCAATGATCAAATGAATGCTCAATCGCCAATCGGCTTCTATTTATACCAAATTCTCGAAAATATTTAATTTTGTATATAGAATTATTTTGACGAGTTGTCTCAGGCAAATGGTGGAACCGGATAATTCCGGTAAAACTTTTTCTTAAAATTAAATTATAATCATGAAAAATAAATAGAAATAAAGCTGTTTTGTTTATGAGAACAAAAAATCGCGAAAGCAAAAGTAAAAAAGTGTGTTGTCGCAGAAATTTTAGCCTACATTTTGAAGTCAAAATCGACGCGTCTATTTAATTGTTAGAATTGTAAGTTGAAAACAGAGAATATTTGAGCCAAAAAATACTCTTAAAAATATACAAACATTTGTGTCTTTGTCTTTGACTTTGTTTTTAACAAAAGATAAGTTTTAATAAGTTCAAATAAGTTAAAATTATCATTTCAAACACCGTATTTGTATTTTTCAGCACAGTGTCACTTCTTTCTCTTACCGAAACATAAATTGGTGCTCAAAAGTTGTTTTTTCAGGAACGTAGATACCATCAATGTAGCGGCAACGCGACAACAGAAGGCAGTTCTGGGTAACGTAAATGAATAAAGTTCTGAAACATAAAAAAATGTTTGGAGGGATAATTTCGCACTGTGATCCAAGTCTGTATGTGAATACCACTCAGCTCCTTGATTGCAAATTTATATAAGAAACTTGTTTTTATATTGCTATAACTACTAAAGGGAATATAGTTTTTTTGTATACTTAATTTCTTTTATATAATAAATTATTTTACTTTATTTGCAAACTAATAATAATTAAAACGGACAAAAATAATTTAAGAATAATGTTTGTGTAACTAAATTCTGTCAATTTATTATTTTTGAACTTGTGAATAACCTTATTGTAGTGATGGTTTACCGATATATGGTTGTTACTTTACGGTACTTCACTCCTATCTTTAGGACCGCTCTATATATAAATATCGTAATCCTCCATGTTGGCAGTTCGTTGGAGCGATTTTTGACCTAAAGTTGTCAAGTCACCGATAAAAATTAAATCAAGACCAAAATCAAAAGATTAAAGAAAAATTAAAATAGTCATACTCCAATTCAGAAGACATCAACTCTGATAGGAATGAAAAGTCAAGTTGTTAAAAAAAACTCAAAACTGTTTAAAAAAGGTCAAAATAAAAATATAAAAATTAAATTAAAATTTAAAACTAACATTTTCCAATTTAAAAAAAACATAAAAATTCCTAAAATAATAATCAAAAGAACACAAAGGTAAACAAATTATAATTGTCATACTCCAATTCAGAAGACATCAACTCTGGTAGGAATTTAAAAGTCAAATGGTAAAAAAAATTAAAAAAGTGCTCAATCGCCAATCGGCTTCTATTTATACTAAATTCTCGAAAATATTTAATTTTGTATATAACTAGAATTATTTTGACGAGTTTTCTCAGGCAGATGGTGGAACCGATTAATTCCGGTAAAGGTTTTTATTAAAACTATATAATAAACATAAATTTAACATGAAAAATATATAAAAACTAAAGCATTTTTATTTATTCGAACTAAAAATCGATATTTGTATTTTGTTGTCGCGTAAATTTCACCTAATATTTTGAAGTCAAAAATACCGCATTGTGTTGATAAACATTTCTTAATGACAACACAACACACAACGTTTTTTATGCCAAAACAAAGTAGTAATTCGAAATGGCTTAACAAAAACTAAAAAAAATATCATATTTAATTGTTAGAACTTATTGTAATTTAAAAAAAGAGAATATTTTGGCCAAGAAATAAAATAAAAATATCCCAAATTTAGCACAAATATATTTGTTTTCAATATAGATAGAAACATATACGTATTTGAAAATTTGAAATTATCATTTCTAAGTACTTCTTATGTTTTTAACTAAAAAAACATTGAGATTTGGCGATATCTTTATCTTTTGTAAGGTAATAAGTTTTGCGCGTCAACAAAAGCCTTAGTATTATTTTTTAGTCCACATAAACAAAATATTATATTATTTTATTATGTATACATATTTAATGTTAAATTATGGTAATTAATTATATATGTAGTTATTGAGAGTTTATTTGATAGATATCTGCAAATAGGGTCAACTACAACAAACGTCAAACTGCGTAAGAGATGCTCTTACGGATGGACTACTATGATTCGTGTACATTTTAAAAGTTACACAGTTTGACGTTTGTTGTGGATGACCACAATGAAGCGACATAATGCGTGCATATTTTTTTAAATGTTCTGTTTTAATGTTTTTTGTTAAACAACTTGACTTTTTTATTATTATATCAGCGTCGATTACTTCGTTTTTTTAATATAAGTTATTTTTAGTAATGACATTTAAAAAGTGTGGGAAAATACTATAAAGTTATTCACTTTAATATTCGGACACACGCAAATAAAAAAATAATATACTTTTAAACCAATGTTTAAAACATAATTCATGTTTCTATGAATTACGTTTCTGAGATGATAGTTTATATATATATCAGGAAAAGAATATTACAAATATATTGAAAATAAAAAAATAGTAGAACAAAACTCAAAACTCTTAAAAAAACAGCCCACTTTAATATTCGGGCAGTTTTTTTTAATATACATAAAATATTTTATTTAGAAAACACTAATATTTAGGATTACTATTACTATCTATTACCAATTTTAAACGTTTCTGCATTGATAATAAAATATTCTGCAATTCAATTTTGCTAGATCCTTGTGTCCAATTCATTCCAAAGATTTTCAATCCGATTTAAGTCAGGGGACTGTGTTGGCGTATCTATAACTTTTAGGATAGGATTTATATTTGTATCGTTATGTTGATAAAATAGTTGCTTACATAAAGTAGGGCGCTCCAATTTAGCACTTTTCCGGATAATTTAGGGTTTGAAGAAATATTACGGCGTCCGATTCCTTAATCTGATCTCGAAGCCAAACAAAATCGGATGAGATAGGCTTTATTAATATTTCAAATGTTGTTATTGGTCCAACCCAGTCTGATGATATCCCCATACGACGCTTTTTGATCAGCATTACCTGCTCTGCGCTTAAGGGGTCCTTTACCAACATCCTCACTTTCGGAGTCATTTTTATCAACAGTTGGTGAACCACGAGGATACGTGTTTCCAAAATGGAAGATAACATAGGCCACCTTCGTCCAATTGACGTTGAGGTACGGTTTTCTTCAAGCACAACTATTTAGATATCAATTCTACTGGGTGGCTTTACTTCTGACTTTGAAATGGACAAACAGTAATAATTGTACGATGTATACTAAGTGGAATGCAAATTATTATTCTCGTATACATAAATTGTAAAATAATAACAAGTTAAAATATATCCGACATTCCGGCATCAAGACTGTGCCAAACTGTGAAGTGATCGCAAAAGAGCCGACATACATGCGCTCGTTGCTCGCACAACTAGGTTTTTAGCGATTTTCGTATATAATCTATTTAAAATCTAGTAAAAAAAGAATGTGTAGAATCGGAGCACATCTATTTTAAATCTAGAATATCGGAGAATCAGAGAGAAATTTTGGTTCGGGATGGGTCCATTTAATTACCTACGTGCTAAATAAAATTCATCCGAGATCAATCAATATTCATATAACATAATTTACCGCTAATCAAAATTATATTATACATGTATGTTACATGTTGAAATGATTTTTTTAATTTAAAACATTGGAAGTTAATGAAATATGTATCTAATAAATCGAAAATCGGCATCCGCGTATGTGTAATTGAACAGCTAATACGTACAGCTTCATAGATGATCACTTGATCGCAGACAAGCGTACGACTAGGAACCGTAATTGTATACGGTATTTTGTAAGAGCGAGATAATTGCAGAAGCACACGCGCAAGAGTTCAAGCAAATACGCGCACTCTTGAATACTTATTTTATTTCGTAGATCATTAATTATTCGAAGCGCACGACACGACGGGAGCTGCCGTCGTTATAGCATTTAATGAGTATTTATTGATGTCTTTATAATTATTGATTTTTTTTATGAAAAATGATCTTTTTTATTACATACAAAGTCATCGTTTTTGTTAAATAGAAATCAAACATAGTACTTATTTAAAGATATTAAAAAACATTTTGCAATAAATTATTGTCGCATATTAAAGCGGCAAAGGTATTTTTTGTATGCGTGGTGCGTGCGTAATTCTGTTGCAATTGGCAACGTAAGTACGCATACTTAAGACAGCCTCAGCAGAGCGCGTGTCATAGATGTTGCCCGATGAAAATTATACGCAATACACGCCGAGCGGCCGTACAATTAAATTAACAGAACGAAAGCTAAATTAATGGGCATACTCTAGTCTTCAAGCATAAAAATAAACAGTACACATATAGTATATATTTTATATATACATAAATTATACCGTAAATTGGACGACAATCATCTCGCGTGATATGCGATTATTTTAAATTTATATATACATGAAATAGACGCGTTTGTATGCAACGTAATATTTATAATATTATGCATATACAAACATAGTACTTAAATATATTTTCTAGATATTAAATTAGAAAATTCCATTGATTTATGCAATGTGCGTTCACAAATGATCTCGTCGAACTATGAAGTTGCATGCTGCATGCTAAATAAGTATTTAGTAACTACACGTGTAAGAAAATATATATTTAACTTTAATAACCTGGTAACAAATGGTGTTAATATTTTTTTGTTATTGTTTGCAAATTACATTTTTTACTATTGATTAATTTAGTTTTTTAAATTAGTGGTTAATAAAACTTTACCCCTAACTTCCAAAAAAAAAATGGGAGAAGTTACATTTTGTATGGGGAAATAATCATTTGGTCAAAATTGGAATTATTTTTTTGGAAAAAAACGTAACCATTACATTTCACCTCTCCTCTTCTAATGGAAATTAGTAACGAACAAAGATTGTTTGTAAAAAGTTGTTATCAAAAATCAAAAAAAAAAACAGTATAAGCTAGAATGGGGGCGAAAGAGCCACTTTTATCATTAAAAATGATTATATGGACGGTAAAATGAAAATTCCGTTACAAAAAATGAAGGATTTCGGATGACGTCATTCGGCGGTAGTCGGCAAAGTTCGTAAAATGGGCGGCAACTTTAAGGTAATTGGTCGTGAGAGGTGTATGATTGGTGGGCTGTACAGATCAAAGGTGCTTCGAAAATAGGGGTCAGATTATAGTCGTCCGTTGTGGCGCAAAGACGAAAATATAAATAAATATAGTGGTGGTAATTATGGACGAAAAGCTCAATGCAAAGAGATTGCGTAGCAATGAGCTACAACGAAATGAAAAAAATACCACAATCTCGATCAGTGGCAGCGCTACGAATATTAGCTCATGCTGCTGCAAATACATCGTCGAATCTGCTTACTGAGGTAATAATTCCACCAACAAACATCGACATCAATGCTCAATTGTTTGAATTGCGAGTGAATTCCGCACGTTGTCTGGCGACAGGTATACTGCGTTTTGGGTTTAATAGAAGGTACTGAAATAAAGAAAGTAACATTAGTTTTAGGGTTATGTATTATTTTACTAGAAAACACCATAAAATTGTTGAAATAATAAGAAATATGAATAAAACTTACCGGAGTGAACTGTCGGGACAGATGATGTTGTAAGCATTGATCAGGAGGACGCTGGCAGAAATGGCAATGAAGTCGCTTTCAGCGTGACCATACTACGTGGTGATTTCGAGTGAACGTTCTGAGAAACATAAATACAAAAAATAATAAATAACAAAAACAACAAAAACGAAAGTATTGAAAAAAACTTAAAACTTACCAGGGTAGACTGGTTGTTGGGAGATCGCGTGGGCTTTGAACACAAGGATGCGGTTTCTGGCGGCATGGTCACGTATTTCGCAATAAGGCTTGTGTGCTTTACCCACACAGCATTTGTCAAAATAATAATAATATTGTTTCTTAATTTTTTTCTTGTTTTGAGAAAAAAAAAGTGAGAATGAATCAAATTCATATAAAAAAAAGATTTTTTATGTTTCTTTCATCCAGAAACTATGAGAAGAATTAGTAGAAGAATTCATATTTTTATGAAAAAAAGCGATTACTGGTTTTTGTGATAATATTTTTTCCTAGAAATGTCCAGCTTTATTAATTAATAGTCTGATATGAGAAGAAATAACTGTTTAGAATCTAGAATTATGAGATCAGATCAAAAGTATCATGCTTATAAGTGAATACCTGTTTTATATTATTATTTATTCCAGAATCTACCAAGTCTAGTTTTGGGAGGTGTTAAGAATTAGTAGTCGAAAAACTCCCCGGTGATATGTAACAAACAACTCATGTTTTTAAGAAAAAAATTGTGATTATATCTCTGAAACTCCCAGCTCAAGTGGTTATGGACAGAAGAAATAACTGATTGAAATCTCCCCGGTGAGAGCTGAGAATGGCAAATGCTTTCAAAAACAACAATAAAAACTTTTTTATATGATAATTTCTTTCTGAAACTACAAATGCTAGTAGTGAGAGTTAACAGAAATAGTAGAAAAAATTCAAGAAAAAAATTAAAACGATTAATTTTTTGTAATATAAATGTACTATTTAACCCAGATAATGCTACGGTTCACAGGTCTTACTGTACTTAAACTTAGTTATTCGATCGATTTGGTTGATAAAATTAATGTCCATCATTTTAATTAAACTAATTCTGATTATGATGTAATACAGTCACGAGTCACGATAAAATATCCTCTTACAGTACCTTTCTTTCATAATGATGATTAAAAAGGCGAACTGTCTAAACTAACTTCCATCCGTCGCCACATTCTTCCTACGTCACAGGTGCTTCACTTCAGCACACCTTTCTACATATTCCATAAACCACATATAAACATAACAAATCCATATTTCGTCGTTTAGCAATCAAATAAAATACACTTATTTTAAAGTAACTACGTTATGTCACCGCAACGTTACGCGCTCTCATTTATTGCATAAAATAACAATAGATCACCTCAAGAAAACGCAATTCTTGGCTATACATTCAATATATCCCTTGAGCCAAGACTTAAAATACTAGAAAAGAAAACAAATAAATATATATCGGTGTGCGGTTAGTTCACCTGACGTGCAGGTTAGCGGCAAATATGCGCGGAGACAAACCCAAAACCTAAGCACGCGTTAAACTGTCGTCAAACGTGCGAGTACATTTCAATTGCACCCGCACACATTTTGCGTTACGCACATTGCACACAGAGTATGCGCATTCATTTCTGCACAGTAATCACGATTCATTTGTTAGATAAGTTTAATTGTTTTTTTTTTGTATATTGTATTTAATTGATGTGCCATCAAATAAGTAGCAAGCTTAGTTTATTTATGTAAGTTGTTGGTGTTGTTATGTTAGTGAGCCGTGTGCGCTTATAAGCGTTATGCATGAAGCGAATAATGTATAAACTAATTCATGTGTTTTTACATTGTGCAAGTCGGAAGCGGAATTGGAGGAAACATCGCGTACAGTACCGTAACTAGTGCGATGTTTAATTCTTTAGCCGTTTACGAAAGGATTTACCACATTGTCACCAGAGATTAATAAAACAAAACAACGCAAAAAGCAGTTAGAAACGAACTTTATGCAAGTCTCATTAAAGCTGGTATTACATGTTAGTCCGAGAAGCGCTGCAGAGTACATGAAATATCAGCATAAAAGAATATAACAGGGTCGACTACAAGAAACTTCAAACTGCCACATTTATAAAACCTTGACAAAATATATTCTCGGATTTTACTTGATTCTAGTTCTAAAATATGTAGCATAGCCATAGCCGAGTGGGTTAACGCGTTGGCCTGGCTTATGGGAGGTCGCCGGTTCAATCCCGACCGGCAGACCGAAGTGTTTTTCGAATGTAGCACTTTAAATCAGTAGGTTCCTCTTACTATTAATTGCCTATTTCAAAAATAGGTTATTGGTTTGGAATAACGGAACGTTAATGCCAACAAATAACATATACACACGCACCCTGTATAGAAAAAAAGGTGTATGATGGCGTTGATGATTCACGATTCCGAATATAAATAGCAAGATAGAATTAAATAAATGATCAACCTCTTTACCAGTTTAAAAACCATGTGTATGTTTTTAAATTTGGCATAGATAGATTGAATTATTTTGAAGTAAAAAAATACATGTATCTTGGCACGCGGGCCATAATATATGCTCATTGTACAGCATTGTCACAACTTCCGTGATCTTCTTCCAAAAACCAGCTGTCTCTTAACGAGGGCTGTGATTCTCTTGAGACTGGATTCTTTGATGACATCGATTGTAGATGCTGGTGTGCCTAGGCGCACAGTTCTGTTCCTCTGGAGCATTGGGCACTGACAGAGAAAGTGTTCAAGTGTTTCGTTTTCCATGTTTCAACCTCTGCATAATGGCGAATCAATTGCTCGGATTTTGTGCAGGCGGTTTCTAAAACAATAACCTATTAGTTTATTTACAATTTTTTTAAGCTTAAGTTTGTCAGTTTTAATTAGGAAAAGAGAGTCACTTTTGTTAAGTTTACTAAATATAGATTTAGCTTGTCTACACGTGTCAAGTGACTCCCATTTCAGTGTATAAAGTTTATTCATTTGCGTCTGTATGGTAGTTCTTCTGTAAGAACGGGAGATTCCCAAAGCATGTTTCGGTCCGATTAAAGTAGTTTCGGACACTTTGCGTGCCAGATCACTGGCCATTTCGTTTCCCAAAAAGCCTGAATGGCCGGAGATCCAAAACAGCTCTACTGAATTTAGTAGGGCTAGAATATCAAGTGTGTACTGGTATTCTTATACCAGATCCGATCTTGTTAGGTGTGTGTCAATATCTATCAGTGCTGCATGGTTATGGTACCAGTATTGATCCATTCATTATTGTCTAGCATGCGTAATTCAGTTAGGATAGCTTCGCCTTCTATAAGCAAAGGAAAAGGCGTAAGATTTAGATAAGTCTCTAGCGCAGCTGTAGGTGCTGTGCGCATGGATCCTGATATGCACTTTTTGAAGTTGTGCGGTGACTGGCTTCAGTTTTACCCTAGGCCACCACACTATTAAACCAAATGACAAAATTGGTCGAATCATAACTGTATAGATCCAGTTAATTACTTTAGGAGACAGACCCCATGTTATACCAAACGTTCTGCGACACTGCCAGAACGCTTTAATGGATTTGTTGGTCTTTCTTTCAATATGTTTGTTGAAAGGAAATTTCTGGTCCAGGATAACTCCTAAATATTTCACTTTAGCTGTGCGCTTTAGTGTTTCATTGAAAAATATTGGATATTTGCTTCTTTTATGTGAGAAGAGAACTCGATGGCCGCTTGTTTAAGCGATTGGAAGTTAATTTTATTGAAAGCTCCCTCTATGTCTAGAAATACTGAGAGAGTTTGCTGATTGAAGTGAAAGGACTTTTTAATGCGCGTCACTGCATTATGAAGAACGGTTTCGACTGATTTCCCTGTTAAGTAAGCGTGATGCATTTTATTTAAGGGTTTTTCGCGTAGCGGAGTATCTCTGAGATATCTGTCGCACATTTCGAGTGTTTTACGTACAAACGATGTAAGACTAATTGGGAAAAAGAGCGTGCTGAATTGTTATTGTCTTTTTCTGATTTAGGAATAAAAACGACTCTAACCAGTTGCCACATTTCAGGGATGTAACTCAGTGTTAAACTAGATCTGAAGATCTTGGAGATTAAGTCTAGACGATTTTCACTGAGTTTTTGAAGCATTATTGGATAGATACCATCCGGTCCTGGCGCCTTATATGATTTAAAACAGGACAGGGCCCACTTTATTCTATCAATAGTGATTATGGTGGAGGCCAAACTCCAATTTGGATCAGGATCAACCTCATGGTTTACATCATTGTTGGTATGAGTCTGATCATTAAATATGCAGTTTGGGAAGTAGTTACTCATCAGATGTTTCAAAGTGTAGGTGTGATTTTCCGTGATTGAACCATCATCGAGCAATACAGTTCCCAACTGGGCAACTTTATCTATTGAAAAGTGGAATTCGATGATTTTGTGATCATACCAGCCAATCTGTGATAGAATTGGAAAGTCGGCTTGTAGCTAGGGTAAGGACAATGACCTCTTTCCTTACTTTTGTTACGACAGTAGGTTTGTTCCCTACATTTAGAACCACTAGGTGGGTTCTTGACAAGTATTTTAGAAGTGCCTTACCTCTAAAGTTCGTATTGCTAGCGCCCCAGCAGATATTGTGAGCATTTGCATCCACCGATACTAGAAATTGCAAGTTCTCTCTCTCATTGGATCCTGTAATCCCTTGTGGGACATAGGGCCAGTGTGCGATGCCGCACACCGGATTCATTGA
>JANSTU010033861.1:0-11725 GCA_027564075.1 Bolitophila hybrida
TACGGCCACGTTTAAAATCAGCAAACCACTTCTCCACCGTTTGTCTCGATGGGGCAGAGTCCGGATAACACTTATCACTTATCGTCGGAGTTTCATGATATCTTTTAAAGGTTGGTACTTCCTACAAATCATATGGATTATTACATAGCAACGCCATCTATGTCATCATACGGACTTATTGAGTGATGTGTGCCCTCGCTAGTTATACATTTTGACCATATCTCAGGCAATGTATGAATTCATCGCCAAAAGAATTGTCCATCTCTTGAGCCAAACCAATCATCGAGCAATTTCGAATATTTTCGTAAGAATAGAAGCGATGTTCGGCCTATGCGTGTCCTATCGAAGCAAACAAATGGTAATCAGATGGAGCCAAGTCTGGAGAGTAAGCCGGATGGGCAAGCGGTTCCCAATTATACGACGTAACCACTTCCCGAGACTGCAATGTTCGGTGATATGATGATGCAGTACTTTGTGCTGCCTAGATTGATATTTTGAGAAATTTCCGCGCAAAGCACGGTTAAAATCGGCCGATTGTTGTTAATAGTTAGTGTGGACCAGTAACGGTTTCACCAGGTTTCAGGAGGTCATACCCGATTCCACCACGCTGATCTCACACTCTTATAAATACAGACTTATACAAAGTGAAAAAACTACTTTCTCACAAAGTCATTTTGTAATGGAAACGAAGTTAAATTCAATTTGTAAATATCATCAACTTCTTCGTCGTCTTCAAACTTTTTCTGTTATCTTCCGTATTCTTACTTTACTCTCATCAAAATCACCACTTTTAAATTTATTGAACCACTCATTGCACTGATAACAAATGAAGAAACTATGTCATTTGGTTCGATTTGGAATTCATGCCATATTCGTATATCGCCGCTACATGTCGTTATCGGTTTCATAGGCGCCTACCTGATAATAACAATTATAAGGTTTCTTTCGTTTCCGGAGCCAATTTGCTAATATTTTAATATGTTAATTGATGACATTAATGTTCCGTTATTCCAAACCAATAACCTATTTCAGAAATAGGCTATTATTATATATTATTATTAGGCAAGTGGAACCTACTGATTTAATGTGCTACATTCGAAAATCACTTAGATTGAACCGGCGACGTCCC
The DNA here is from genome assembly GCA_027564075.1 of Bolitophila hybrida. Taxonomy (NCBI): domain Eukaryota; kingdom Metazoa; phylum Arthropoda; class Insecta; order Diptera; family Mycetophilidae; genus Bolitophila; species Bolitophila hybrida. The sequence continues at coordinate 1,130 of JANSTU010033861.1, forward strand.
ATAACCAACGCGTTAACCCACTTGGCTATGGCTATGATTTAAATTCTTTTAATAACAAATAAATGTTAACTTTTCTAGCAGAAATCCGATTACTAACTAAGTTATACCAAATATTTCAAGCTAAATGTTATTTGGGTACCTATCTATATAAACGGGTCCTTAGAAACAGTTAGACCAAAGTCCACCGTATTTTCACAATTATTTATATTCATATATCTCACTCCATTCATTTGCTTATTATTAAGTGAGATAAGTGAACAGCAACGGGTTTCACTCGATTGTTCTACAAAATAATATTACGTGAAAATCGATTTAATTTAAATTCAATTCAATTATCAAATAATATCATTATACTGAATATAACAAAAACATCCTAAATATTTCACTACTAAAAATAACAACAAATTCTCAACCAATTTGTCGACTCGCTGATTTGTTGTTCTGATTATTCAAACAAGCGCACTGTTTTCAAAATATCTAGATATTTATAATTATAGAATCCAAAACCGACGACATTCCTCATAATTCATTTACAACATTTGTCATAAGCTCTTTCTGTCATCAATTTAACCGGTGACAAAATACCTGCGACGACGATACAACGCAACATTTCTCAGATTAAATCGGAATTACAAAAAAAAAACACACACAAACACATAAATATACACGTTCACGTTCACCACTCACAAATTTATCCTCGTCTAATTAAAACCAATTAAATAAACACGAATTTTCTGTGAACGAGCTGAACGTATGTTATATAATTATATATACATATATTTACTATGTATATGCATGCGTAGTTTGTTCTACTTAGTTTATACATATTTACGTCTTACGAATGTGAGCTGTGTTTATTTTTGTTAGCGCACTCATTTATCGCAATCAATTGTCGCGCTTCGAAATACCTTCTTGACACCTGCGAAAGGTAGACGCTTTTGCCAATGTATATTTTTAACTCAATAGAATGTGTGCCCTCAAATAACTGAAATTCTATATGTCGCGTTCCAAGAAAAATCACTTGATTAGCACAAGAATAACTTTTGTTGAATTATTTGTTTTATTTGCTCTTGTCCATTTTCCTATAATACACATACTATATCTGCTCAATAGGACAATATTATTTTAGCCGCAGCGTTTTAAGCCAATGTTTATTATTTCATGTGGAGCTCGCGCTTGCTCAAGCATATGCCGCTAATTGTCGCTGACTTGCGCAGGCTCATCTATTTCCGACTCTGCGTTTGATAATCAGTCAAATGGACAGGTTAATAACATAATAAAGCACGCGAAATCATTAAAAAAATATCGCGGCGCTCTTCCAATTTAAATATACATACCGTTTTACTAAGTCGCGCGTCCGCTGTGAGGCAAAGAAAACAAACTTGACGGTACATCAAAAGACATTGTTTCTTAGAAAAATATTCAATCAGAAATATGTATGCGAAATTTTCAGTTATACATACATATAGGCTATTTAGTGGCTAGACAAATACGCACGATCGCCACTCATGAAGCAAATCGTAAACATCAACGGCATCGTGCATATTATTTGTAACATGCTGTTTTATTTATAAACACACACACATACATGCGTGATTTCGACGTAAAAACACCTTTATTTATATAAACGCATTTGCTGAATCGTCAAAACATTGCAAAGTATGCGTGTTTAGTATTACGACTATAGTAGATTAGCCAATAATAATAAGCGCGGTATTTCGGTCACGGAAATAAGATCTGCGCACTCGCGATTTCTTGTGGGTGGTCGCGAACTGTAATTATGAACTATTTGCTTAATATAAAATACACACGTGATTAATATTTTACCTAAACATTCCATAAAAATACCTATTTCACTATTTCACTTCAAATAATTTAATTTCGTAATTCTAATTCTTAATTTTTGCCTCGCTCGTATGTTGCGATTCTGACTTGCAAATCATATTAGCGAATGATCGTTTATCAGCACGAATAAGCCGATATACTTTGGAGACCTCTAGGTAGCCGACAAACAATAGTTCCACTGATTTGGAATACCATTTTCGTCTTTTTTGTTGGGGAATGTGAACCATGACCTTCGAACCAAAATCTTTTAAATTACTTTTATTATGTTTCATATTTTTGTCACTTCATAGGTCCACACAAATCGGAATGAACCAGATCCAATAGTTCTCGTGCTCGTGTTCCTGATTTTTTGAATAACATTCTGCACTGCTTCCTCTTGCAACATGCTACCTAAGAAACCGTTTACCCCAGAAAACTGCCGCAAGTCTACCGTATAACGATATATATATTATTATATTAGGTTATTATTGCCATAATAGTACTCCGCAATGCGTACTAGAACCGATATATGTACAAATATACGGTCTTTTTGGACCTCTTAATACGGCAAATTCAATTGAATTTACCTTATAATCAGTTAACAGTTAACAGTTGTACGCTAACATCTAGCATAGAACGCTATATACGCTAACGCAAAAGGCAGTATTAAAAAAGATGTAGGGCAGATATGCGCTAACGCAATAAAAATATGAAAGAAGATTTACGGCAGATATACACTAACGGAATTGAAAGGATAAAATTATTATGGATTTATAAAAAAAACATTAATCATTTACCAGCTAAAAAATTGGAGAATTGAATCTGTACACGCACACACACATGTAAACCAAGATACATAAAATACATGTATTCTATATATCTTGCATGTAAACGTTAAATGACGTATTTTATAAGATTTTTCAATGTTGATAATCAAAAACTATTGTCAAAGCAAAAACAATAATGATAACAGATCAAAATTAGCAGCTAATATATTTAAAATGTATTAGAGGAGCTCTTCAAAAATATTACATTTGTATGTGTTGAATGTGTATTTCAAATTGGCAGGGTATATTAGTGAGGTTAAAGACGATAAAAAAACGATCAATAAAGACACACTTTAATTTATGCGGTACGTGAGTTGATATAATGTGAACCAGTATAACTATTTTTTTTGTAAACATACAATTTTTGGTATTTTTTGGTTATTTCAGAAATATTTTATATACATCTTCCACAAACAATAACAATATCAATATTTATGTAACATTTATGTTATTTGATATTTTCTAATGTTTGACATTTATTTTGTATTTTCTTAAAGATTTTCGAACGCAACTCAAGAGATATATGGAGATATTTAAAAGCTAAACCGGCGCTAGCTTTAGAATTTATTTAAATTTGAAATTTGAATACAAAATTATCTTGCGTTGACCTGGGGTCTCGAACTCCCGACCGTCTGATTTGTAACCTGCGATTTAGTCCACTCGTCGATTCTTACATATATATAATCCGCCGTTTGACGTTTGGACAATTTTGATCCCGAAACTGTCGAAGTTTTCTTTTTGCATTCATTTTGCGTTATTATATGAAAACTTTGACAATTTGAAGTAATATATTGTCTTAGCGTATATCTAGCTTATTAAATTTAACGGATATCTGCAATTTATCGTATATCCTCCTTAGAAATAAGCATTTTGGGGAAAACTGTCTAAATAAATTTTAGCGTAAATCCTACCGTAGTAAAGAGGTTTTTACGGCAACATTTTAGCGTATATCTGCCGTAATTAGGTACTTTTAATAGGACAAAATAAATGGCCGTATATTGCGTTGTGGGTTAATTTAATACGGCAAAAAACTATTTAGGGCAAAGACCGCGTTTACGGTCGATATTCGTTCGATATACGACTTTCAGATTTGTTTCTAATCATGCTTTGGGCAAACGGTTTCTTGAGTACCTTGCTGTTGAATGGTCGGGCACAAACTGAACATTTTTTATAAGGATGATATCGCTGTTTCCACTACAAAGAACATTTAGATTGCAGTTAAAACACCGCGGGTCTGTTTTTTTCTTAACACTTTTATGTCCTTTAAATCTGTGTTTTCCAAGAAACGCTTGTTCGCCAGAATTTTCATTTTTATAGAATCGCCAGTGATCTGAAACTCGGAGAGCCAATTTTCACAGACCTCGTTTGTGACCAACGTCCGACTACCAAGCTCGTTCGCCATGGACAAAAACAGGTAGTGTTCACTTGGTGCGAGGTCCGGACTATGCGGTGGATGCAAAAGGAAAAAAATAATCTCCCATCCGAGCTCCCGGAGCTTCTGGCGCGCTAGATGTGTGTGACCTGGCGTTGTCCTGATGGAAGACAATTCGGCCTCTGTTGATCAAAGGTGGCTTCTTCTGCATGAGTGCTGCCTTCCAGCGGTCCAGTTGTTGGCAGTACAGGTCCGAATTGAGCGTTTGGCCATAGCAGAACCTTCCTGGTCGTCAATCCGGGCTTGGCCACCGTCTGGGCCGCTTCACCGCGCTTCGACCACGACCGTTTGCACTTCACGTTTTCCTAAGTGACCCACTTTTCATCGCCAGTCACCATCCGCTTCGGAAACACCGAGTCGCATTCGGTCAAAGATGTTTTTCTGCGTCAATTCGTGTGAAGCTTCTTTGTGAATCCAAGCTTCTTCAATGTTGGTCAGCGGCTAGGTTGGCATTGTGGTCTGCAATTTCATTTAATGTTATACCCTTGTGACTTGGGCACCAAACTAATATGGTATTTGGTTGGGTTGTAGTTCTGCATGTTTGTAATCGTCATTAGTGAACTGAGAGAGTTCATTATGATTGCAGTGTTACCTAAATTGATGTTTAAAAGTCACATGGCTTTTAAAAAAGCTCTTGCTTCGGCTTGAAATATGCTGTACCCATCGTTAAGTCGGGCCAGATGTAATGAGTCCTCTTTGTTGACTATTTTGAAACCGCAGCCGTTTTATTTCTTCGACCCATCAGTACAGTGGACTTTCTGGAAAACTTTTAATTTTGAGAACGTTTTTATTCTTATTATCTTTCGTCTTTGTTGGAGTGAGATCTCACCGGCTTCTGCAAGTATGCACCAATTGCTAGTCGTATACCTAGATTTATAACTGCATCCAGTTTATTTATAATGGTTTGTGTTGTGATTCCGTATGATTGACATCCATTGTCTAATTTGCTCTGGACCTGTTCCCCCTTTCGTATTTGATAGCGCTCTTATAATATTAATTATTTTATTGCCGTCATTATTTAGCTGTGTAGTTTGAGTTTTTCAGTCAAGTCTCTTGTCAAATGTCAATCCTAGAAATGCATACGAATGCACCGTTTCTATTGTATTTTTATTTATTTTATTTATTTTATTTATTTTATTTATTTTATTTATTTTATTTATTTTATTATATTTAAATTATTCATAAAATTCGTTAAAATCATCCGATTCAAGTAAAATATGTGCCGTTTTGTTTGATGACTCTTATAAAAACTCGCTTCCCTATTGGCAAAAAACTCGGAGAGCCAATTTTCACAGACCTCTTCTGTGGCCAACTTCCGACTACCAAGCACGTTCGCCATGGACAAAAACAAGTGGTAATCACTTGTTGCGAGGTTCGGACTATACGGTGGATGCAAAAGAACCTCCTTCCCGCTTCTGGCGCGTCACCAAAGATGTGTGTGACCTGTCGTGATGAAAGTGAATTCGGCCTCTGTTGATCATAGATGGGATGTTCTCTTTATTTTGCTCCATGTTTGCGACGTTATAACTCACGAAGGACTGAACCAAATAACAACAAACTTTTAAAAAAATGATAAGACATTTTTTAGAAAAAAGGTTGTGTTAAAAGTAATTGTTTTTTTTTAATAGTAAAACGGTGTCGCGAAAAATATTTGAGAAAAACCATAGTAAAACTTCTTTTAAAATATGTATGGTGCAACATTGTCGAGAATAACGATGGAAAAACAAAACGATTCAAACGCTCAACAATAAAATTCTTATAATGAGAAAGGACCAAAGGAAAGGACCAAAATAACTAAATATAGGAAGCAATCAATTCTTTAGCTTATAATATAACTATTAAAACATTTATTTTTTCTAGAATAAATTCTTTAAATAAATTATAACCAAGAAATGTTAGAATCGACTTTGACTTGGATAAATTTTAAATTTTAGTAAACATTAAATAACTCACTAGTAAAAATCGATTAAAATAAGTTTTTTAATGAACAAATTTCCACCACATAAATGTGTTCCCATTAAATTATTCTCAACTTTGTCTGGAGACTCTCGTGTGTTCCTGTCACATTTTCCGTCTGTCTTGTTTCGCAAATTTTCATTTGACTTAACTTTCGGCTCGACCATTACTCACGGTCACATTAGTTCACATACGCACTTGCCCTCATCCTCCATTCGGGCACGCATAAGATTAAATTGCATATAACTCTCCTAGAACCATGTATAAATATATACTTGATATGTTTTATAATATATCTTTCTACGGTCGTTCGTTCTGCGGATACGGCGACAGAAACTATATGTTAGGCCGTCTGTATTGGACATGCACGTCAAGGCCAGTTCTATCACGTGCCTAATCTGTCATAAAAGAGGTACATTGTGGGACTTGATGATGGCATGCTTATATATACGATTAGAGCATTTTCTCTATTAAATTAGAAATCAAATGCGACATTTTCCGGACGAGATGAAAATATAATGTGAATTAAATCAAAAGGACGCCGAAACAGAATGAGATTATAGTTCGAAAAGGTATTTTATATACTGGTACAAAGATAATGATATATTTCAGAAAATCTTTGACCTTAAATCGAGCTTGCAAAGCTAACGCCGTGAAAATTTTGCCAAAGCACACAGACACACTCTGAAAAGCTTGCAACTTTAAGAAGCTAAACATTTTTCGACGAACTCTATACGTGTGTCCATTGTTATATATTTTGCGCAGAAAAAGGAAATACACTTTACCATACACGCAGCCACACACACACACATACACAAACACAAAGTCAAACACTCGTTTCTTCTTGCAATTGCCCTGAATTAGGTACTGCCCGCTCTCTTGTATACTATATATATATAATATACACATAACTACAATGTACATAAGATCATAACTGTACATTTGCTCGAGCTCGGGTATTGCGGCGAGGTTGCGTTGTATCACCGTATACACTATTATTACGACTCCTGTACGGTTTTCTTGTTCATCTTTCCATTAGCAGAAATTTTCAGTGCCCGCCAGCCTGGAGCCGACGACGATTTCCCTCTGGCTGCGCGCACCCCGACCGACGTGTACTACGTATAGCACCGCGCCACACGCGCTTCTCTCATACAACTACTCTATGTGTGTGTGTGTGTGTGTTAGTAATTCGACGTGTTTTTCTTTTACGTTTGTACTTTTCCACTTTTCCTGAGCGATTCAGATATTACAAATATATATATTTTATGGCACATATATACAATTTATACATATAATACGTATATAATTTACTTTATGAGCGTAATGCGCTGAAATTTGATCTCGTCTCGTTCGCCGCTTGAGTTTTATGCTTGTGCTTATACAACTTTGTATTTGTTTGCTTTATTGTGTATATGTTTACCTTAATTTCTCTGTTTGAGCCTTTTCATATTTCGTGTGTGTGTAATTACAGTGCAAGATCGATTTCATATTCGAATTCTGTGGCTTTCAATTAAACGAACAAGCGACCAATCAAAATGGTTAATGCTTATTGATAGCCCCCCGTTATGTCGATGTTTATGATGATGAAGTCTTTAATAACACAATTAAATGAGGGAGAATGTTAATTATTTAAAAAAAAAATAAATGTTTAAGCCATTACCCTAGCCCAAATTACGGTATATTTAGATTTTGAGAATTATCCAGAAAGTTCTTTAAAATTCTTAAATGAAATTACTATTAAATGATTGCATACTATAAACTAGCCAGAGTACGAGTACAAAAGTTTTGTTATTAAAACTGACTGTTCTTTAAGAGTACATTTGAAGTAGCTATTTAAGGTCATCTTTGCTTATGAATACTCCGGTTCGAAACCCACGATACTTTGGATTTAAAGAAAATCAAACGGAAATTGGAGGTAATTTTGGGATGTCGGATTTGGTAACTGGTCCCAAATGTCAATATAAATTTCATAAAATTTAAAAAGGTCAGCAAACTATTTTACAAATTTAGAGGCTGAGATCAAGTATATAGATGGGGAGTTAAACCCCGAGTTTAAAATGGCAATGACATTTTGTTTTATCAAAATTTTAGAAAATTACATTTTATGTGTGGTTTAGAGACGGTGGACATCAATCGATATGTAATTTAAATACAGATCATATTAAAAAAAAACAATTTATGACTACCCAGGGAGATAGGAGCAAAAACGAGAAGTGAGAGTGGTTAATATAAATAACTTTTTCAATAGTGACGGGTAGAAACGGGTAGATTTTGACAGTTCATTGCATGTTTTTCAGGCTAAAAGATCTTTTAACCGCACCGGTCCGAAACTGATAACGGACTTTTGAACCTAACCGAATACACGGTCTTTCAGTACAGCTCGTTTAAAATATAATACTACAACTAAATTTGTCTTTAAAATTAATATAATTAAATATTTTATTAACTGAAATCAATTTATATTATATTATTTTATACGATGATTTTTTTGAAATTCCATGTCTAAATATCTCGAAAACAGTCTTTGCATACTATTTTAAAAACGGTCTTTTTAACCGGAACGGACCGTAACCGAAACCGGTATTTTTAATCGTACCGGATAAAGGGCCTTTCAACTCAGCTCGGTCATTTAGTAAAGCTCGTTGAACCGGTCTTTCGATGTGGACCGGTCTTTCAATTGGTACTTTCAATGTGAAAGACTTCCACTAGTTTTTAGGTCCGGACCGGTCTTTCGGTTAACCGGTTATATTTAAAACGGTTTACCGGTTCTCAAGTTTTTAAATTTTGACAGCACTAGTTACACTATTGTAATGTGAACAACTTATTATTTTCAAAAAAAAACATTTTCAAATAAAATAAAACATAAAAATAATTTTGTAATAATGGACTTACTTACTTACTTCGTGAACAAATTATTACGTTGAGTAAATACACGACCATGACTCAGGTCCGTAAATAAATGTGTACGACTTTCTTCAAATAAATTGTCCATATCGCCAAAACAAAAGAGCAAAAATGGTCGAAAACGAAAGATCACTAAAAGAGATGACAATATGTTGCTAAGAAATAGTATCAACAATCCAACAAAGAGCAGTTCTGAACTTAAGATTGATTTACAGAATGCTGGAATTGACATTGATTGATCCGTCAACCGTGCGGAAGAGACTTTTGGAAGTTGGAAGAACTGCACGTAGGCCGTATAAAATACAGTTATTAAAAAATGAAGGTCAAAAGATTGGCATGGGAAAAAAATTATAAATGCCGGACGAAAGTCATTTTAAAGTGCGTGGTATTAAAGGTTATCCAATACAAAAAAAAACACATCGCTCAAACTGTTAAACACCCATTAAAAAAATATTTTGGGGCTGCTTTCAAGAAGATTTAAAAAAATATTTCGATGACAATTCCATTAAAACGTTAGATTGGCCAGGAAATTTGCCGGATATTAACCCAATTGAAAATGGATGGCCGATAATGAAGGCGAAATGGAGACCTCCATCCTTGACATATGGTATAACCCGGAAGTAATGGAAAATCTGCCAACATTTGATTGAGTCTATGCCTAATCGAGTACATGAATTGATAAAGAAAAAAGAAGCCCACATTAATTATTAATATTATCTTATTTATAAAGAACTCAAAATAAAACTTTCGAGCGATTTGATCACATTAGACATTTTCTTGTGTGGTTTTATTAAGTCGCAGATCTATGCCAATAAGCCTCAAAGTCAACATAAAACATGCGATAGCTCAAATTCAGCCTGATTTATGCGCTAGAGTCAAATCTACCCGCCCTTAATGCATAACCATTTATATATTTTTTAATTATTAAGACTATCCCAACAAACAATTATTTTAGCTATTTTTGGTATTTTCTGCAATAGCTTGTAAATTAGGTTGTAAAAAGTTAATATCTATGTTTATGTTTGTATTTACTTTTAGACGAAATTGACGGGAAGCTGTCTAACAAGGTTAAAATATCTCATGAAAAATATAATTCAAACCTAATTGCTGCAAGTCCCCAAAATCTATGCGGTAGGATTTAGCTCTATACAAAATAACGCAATCGGAAAATGCGAGAAGCGTGTTATCAAAATCAATCATCAATTATGGTGACACTCAGAAAGTTTCGTGAAATTTTTGGTCAAAATCGTGTGCCGTCAAAGAAATCAATTATTCGATTGGTTAGTGAATCCGAAGAACGGGGCACTCTGTAGCAGAGCGGTTGCAGGCAGTGCCACAACGCAGTGTCCGGGTGACTGAAAACATCGCTGCTGTGAGTCATAATGTTAAGGAAAGTCCAGGCACTTCAATTCGACTCCGTGCTTTAGAAAAAATAAATGAAAAATGTACTTGATTTCAATCGATATTTTTATTATATTATGAAATATAAAAATCATCGTAATTATATAAGTTTCGATAATTTGATTATAGTAAAAAATTCAAAAATCGAAATAAAAAATTATATGTTTTATTATATTCTCTCTCATTGGATCCTGTAATCCCTTGTGGGACATAGGGCCAGTGTGCGATGCCGCACACCGGATTCATTGACCA
>JANSTU010033872.1:0-11724 GCA_027564075.1 Bolitophila hybrida
TATAATATGTTGTGAAACATAATTACCGCTTGAACTGTGCAACTAAACTCTAAAACTCTAAAGCTGTACGACGACAAACATTTTGCTTTTTTATTTTAAGTGATTTATATTGATATTCACTTCAGTGTTATGCAATTGTGTATATCTCGCGTGAATCGCGTTTTTTCCCTCGAGTGCCGTGTTTTCATGTGGACATATTATACGAGTAGACACAGAAACATATATGTTTGATTTGTTTAACCCAGCTTTTTGAGTAAAAAATAAAAACTTACATATAACAGTATATGTATAGAAATGGACTATACGAAACAAATAATTATTAAACAAATCACAATAAAAATACATCGATTTTAACCTTAAATGGATACCGTGCCATAGAGTGAATTATATATATATATATATATATATATATATATACATTGCTGTGCTTTTAAAGGTATTTTTAAATAATTATTATTTTTCAGAATATAATATAATAACTTTTTTTTTTTGAAATGCATATTCACTTATGTTAGCTGGGTCCCTATTGAATTTAAATTCAGACGATTTTGAATTTCGATCAAGGGTTTTTTGATTATAAATCAAATTTAACAAAAAACAGTGATAAAGCTGGATTTACATTGTATTATTTTGTATTATTTACATTGTAATATTTAAAATAATATAATATACAGTGGCGGACAACTTATTGGAAACGTTATTTCTTTTTATCATTTTTGTGTATTTATTGTACCAGAAACATTTTTAAAATATATCAAACCGTTTATTTTCTTAGATATTGCCTGCAATATGTATCCTTATAGCATGTATATAATTTGTTTGCCCAAAAACCAAAAACAAAGGTGTAAACCGTAAATCTTACAGTTATTTATTTAAAGGGTCAGTTGAAAAAAAATAATTACTCCATTTGGAAATTGTCTGGACATACTTTTGGGCTGGGTCTAGAGATCCGCTAATGTTAGAAAGGCATTTTTTATGCCTATCATTAAAATGACTCGATCATCATTTTCGCTCATTTTGATAGGCCGTTATGACCAAATTTGGGTTTTGACAGATTTTCTTTGAAAAAACAGCAATTCTTATGTTTGCCAGAAAATAAATTAATTCCCACAGTTTAATCTTAAGTGAAGTATTAAAGCTGCAATTAGCATATCACCAATTACGTGAATGTGGATTTTTCGCAGCCCATGTATGTATATTATATAATTTTGGTAATGCGATCACTTGTAACCAGCAACTAACTGCAACATTTCAATCGAAGAGGTATCTGGTAGTAATTCTTTAACAAGTGTTGAAGATAGTTTTCAGCATTTAAAATGTTTAGAAATGGGTGCGACACATTTAGATATAGAGATTGTTTTCTAGTACTAATAAATTGATCTGTGCTAGCTTATTTATTATTTGCTCATCTAATACTACATCTCTAGCAGGTTTCTCTTGCCATTCCCGTCGATTGCTGCTTGTCCGACATCTCACAAAGTTATGAGGGTTTGTAAAAACTGTAAAATGTTCTTGGCGGAAATTGGTTTCCACTTAAGAAAAGGTTCTATTCATTTTTATAACAATTAATTTAAAGACATAAATAATAGTATATCTCTAAAGTTTCATGTTAATTTACACATGAAGTCAATCAAAGTCGCCAATTTGTTTTAATTATTAGGCCGGCTAATTGCTGTATGGCTAAGGGAATTTAGTAGCGGCCGGTAAGCTTACAGCTGTAATTCACATCACTGATATATATATGTTATATGCTATAATTAGCAAGAGGAACATTAAAAAAACACAAAACACAACCGGCGACCTCCCATTGTCCCGAAAAAGTTTGGTTCTTAGCTAAGAAATTATTATTTTGTTTGCGTCATTTTAATATCTCTAAGGTACTGATTTAGATATTTAGTATATACTAGGTTTTAATATAACATTACATATATAAATAATAATTGGAAATCCATGCATTAGGCCAATTCAGGAAAAAAGTATGGTTTGTCTCTGATATGTTTGTTTTTTGCGTTTCTTTTTTGTATAAAAACTATAATTATTACTTTTTATATTATTTATCGGAGATAAGGTAAACAGTATTTTTCTTGATAGTCAACGTTTCAGAGTATCCATTTCAATCGATGTTATTTGAATTCAGCGCTTTACATATTGCTCTGATAACAAAATAACTATGAAAAAAAAGTACATATAAAGTCCATGTTGTGTTGTTCCAGCTGCAAAAATAAACAATGTTTATAAAAAATCCCAAATTTTATATAAATATAGATTTTCATGATAAACTATTTTAGTTATACTTACATTACATTACTACATTATTTAATTAAAAATACTGATAAAAGTATTGCACACAATATTAGTTCAGGGCCAACATCTGCTCAACTGAAATTGAGGATCCATTTGGTTTATTAAAATAGGCCTGTCTTGTAGCCATCGTTCTATGCATCTGGCTTATCCAAGACTTTTTCCCCATAATAAATCATTATAGAATGTTTAATTAAGAAATAACAATAATACTTAAGGGGTTACTACTTTTTCTAGAGAATGTTCGATTCTTTTTTATTGTTTTACACAGTATACTCTGTACACTCAATCTGCACGCACTTCAGGCATGTCATCTATGTCAGTTTACATTTAGTACTGCCAAGTAGTAATATTAACCGAACATTTTTTATGAACTCCGAAAATTTAAATTATACAGTTCGCTTATTCCGATGTTCGGTAATTCTTTTTCGAATCTGTATAGCAAATCTACATCACCATATATTTAGTGATATGCGTTAAGTTAGCTTCCCATAAAATAGGTCAAAACCGAAACCATAGAAATACTTTCATATTTTTCGTGATTTTTTCCACTTTTTTTTTGTTTACACTATTAAATGTGAAATATATTATTTAACCAAAAACCAATAAATCAATTATAGTGAGCAATTGTTTTTAGGGTTTTTACAAATATTCCAAATATCTAATTTAATAATAAAATAAATACAATAAAAACAATTGATTGATTATAAATACTTTTGCATTTAAAAAAAATGTAATAATAATTAAATATTTAATGACGACATAATAATATAAATAAATATAAAAACACGTTTCTACTTTTGAAATTTGAAATACTTAAAATTCCAAAAATGGGATCATAGGAAGAGATATTACAAACAGCTCATTTCATTAAACAGTTTTCGTATATATTTTTTTGCACCCATTATTATTTAAATTATTAAATAAAACAACATCCAGATCTCACATTTGAACTTTTTGGTGTCCATTATTGAATAAAGATTCTCTCATAATTAAATAAAAATGTATAGATTTTTGTTTAATTTTTAGAACTCCAAAATTCAATTAACCACAAAATTGAGAGCCTTTCTATTATATTTCTTTCTCATTTGAATCAATAAAAAAATACTATGCAGACTACTAATTTTATTTTGATTTCCGAAAAAATGCCGATTTATTAGAAAATAAATATTATTTTATTTTAATTATATTTTATACTTAAAACAAAAAGGATAAATTTTATCCTATTTTCATCCCCAAAAACATCGCATTATGACCAAGCTCAAAAACATTTAATTATGGGGTATAACTGAAAATCTTCCAAATAAATTCTTACTCTAATTATTAAGCAAAAAGATAACATCCAAATTAAATAATTAAATTCTTCATTTAATGTAAGTATACCATCAAAAAAATATAAATAAATGAACAAAATTATTAAGTGTATTCACACTCATTTTTTATTTTTAGGCATTTTAAGAATTTTAAAACACGATTTTCTTAAAATTGATATTTTTAGGAATTTTAGAACACGGTTTTCATATGCGATTATCGAGTACTAAAACATTTAAAAGGTCTAAAATTACAAAATTTTGACTGTGAATACAGCAGAATTATTTATTTATTTTTATTGAATTTACTATATGTATTTGGTGAAACCTGGTTAAAATAAGTAGTACTTAAGGTGGGTTTTGTTTCATAATTTAGTACGACGAAAAAAACTCGTTTAAAGCTGTCACGCAATTAATCGAATAATAAGTCGAAAATTGCGGAAACTTTTTTCTGACTTCTGTCATTCTGTATATTTCTGTGTGTAATCTACAAAATGTTCAAGTCACTCATCGCTGTTTCGTTATCGAAAACCAATTAAAAACGTTTTCTTTGCCCATACTTTCAATTCAACCCATCAACAGAAAATTTGTCGTTGGCTTTTTGTGATTTTGTTACGGCGCCTTTTAAAAAATATATATATATTCATCTTCAATAATGGAACACAAATAAACAATGATAACAAAAATGAGTTATATATAAAATTACAACTCGACGAATACTAAATTAAAAAGTATTTTTATTTGGTCTTTTTGGATTTGTTTTTTCTATATTTATAAAAAATGCTGGCTTAAGAAATTTTGGATTTTTTTTTTTGGATTTCGCACTATTTTTCTTTCTCAATAATATTTTTTTAAATTTGAAATATGAAATTGTGTATTTTATGACTTCACATTTGTATTTAAATATGGTATATAAGTAATTATCTGTAAATAAAACAAAATCATAATCACAAAACACCTTAAAACATATAATCGAGCTGATATTACTATTGAATATTCAAAAAATGTTATACAAATATTGTACTACTTACCCTAAAGTCTAAACATATATATACGAATCATCATTAATTATATAATAGCACTACAACATTATACACTTATATGTGCAATCTACATATTTATGTTTGTATGTATATTGGTATACAATATAAATAATAGCACACAAAATACATAACACCTATTTAAATACAGCTAACACCTGGGTCAAATATCATTTATTGTATTTCTATAACAATTACAAGTACATGTTCATAAACAAATCAGAAGGGCACGACTTTTGCTTGTTTGCTTGCGTTCACGACCAATCATTTTTGCCTAAATATGTGCTTTCACCCCATCTAAAGAAATAATGATATGCAAGAAAAGTCCGCATACCCAATCGCATACCGATTTTCATAAATCAAGTTCATACAAATTATATTAATGTACCAGTATTTACGAATATGTTGTAATTCAAATAATGTACCTTCGTGTGCTAAATATACAAATTACAATACGAATTATTTATATCATACAATCCTTCAAATTTACAGCTCCACGTGTTACTAAGAATCATATGTTCTATATTAGTAAGTAAAAACATTCATTTTTGACATTGTAGCAGTGCTGGAATAACGTTATTGTAACGTAACGAAATACCTCAACTTATTTCTGTGTAACAAAAAAACAGAACACAGCAATAAAATGTTGAGAATAACGTTAGTGTGTAACGTAACGTATAATTATTATTTTCGTTATTTGGTTACACTTATAATTTTATTTTTGCTGAGATATATACATGTGAACCAAACCTAAGTAATCTTTATATGTTCAAATACTATTTTTTTAAAATGTGTTATGTCCAATAATGTATAGGAAGTCCGGCCTTCAGCTCCTTTTGATGGTACTTTGTATAATTGAATCACAAAATTATAAACAGATTTGATCGCATCAATAACCGCATTAGTTATCCGGATTGATTGTGTTTTTTAAATTGTCCGTTTAAATAAATAACCGTTTCAGTAAACTATTTTTGGCAATCAAAATGTATACTATCTATAAAGATGCAAATGGAAGGCAATTTATTTAAAAAAAATTAAAACCATTTAATCTATTTTAAAAACTATTTTAAAATAGATAAAATGGTAAAATGTTAAGTTCAAGTTAATATATTAAATTATTTGTAGTTGGCAGAATTAACAAATGTTGATCATTCAGATATACATACAGTTTTTGGGTTCTGTAACGGAAATGCAGAATATCAACGAAAGATTTCCTACGAGACGTGTTAATGACCCAAGAGTATTTAAAAGTTCTCACAGACGGTTGCGAGAGACTGGAAGTATAAGCAACAATCGACGGGAACGGCAAGCGGAACATGCTAGGATGTTAGATTAGATGAACAAATAATAAATGCCGTAAAAGTAGATCCATGTGTGTCGCGCATCTTTTTTTTAAGTTTTGCATACCAATAACTACCATCCATACCATCATTCAAAACACCTGGATAGGAATTATTACCAGACCTGCTTCAAATATTGGAATTTTGCTGGTTACTAGAACGGAATTTTGAGAGATGGCATTACAAATTTCCAGAGATTAGGCTACGATTATACGGTCAACCAAATCGCTCAACCTGTTGACTCTCTGTGTCAATGCATTTAAAAATGACGATCACACGGATGACGTGATTCGGTCAATTTAGGTCATGTTTGTCACAAAATCCGTTGAAGTTGACCGTTGACCGTTGACCAAAATGATATTTTCCCCTTCGAGTCAATCGTTGACACGCAAAAATATTGATGATCACACGATATGACCAATTCCGAACAAAATGACCGTTGACTATGCATCAACCCGCACGAAAAACGGTAATTTTTCGCGTTGGCGGTTACACGATATTGACTATTTGTGCCAAAGCATATATTCGTAATGACGAAATGTCTGTGGAGTGGTTTTCTTATACATCGAACAATAGTTTTTCCCAATCTCGGACTTCAAATATTCCATTTTTTCAAATCCGTCAATTGCGCTTACCATTTCAAAAATTATCTGTCTTGGTCTGCAATTTCATGATTAGATTAGAAAAGCAGAATTGTGAAGGAAATCAGGTTATTTCATTTGTGATTGTTATTCTTTACGGTTTTTTACATGTTGTGTTAGAAACGCCAGCACTTGGTTCCACAATTTAAAAAACACGAAGCAAACATTCACCTCTAGTCAACCAGCGTACTTCACAATGCAGTTTCAAATCGACATATGCCTTTTCAAATTCATCCAAAAAAGTATTGAATTGCCGATGAGGCATGGCCACCTCGAATTTTGTTCACGATTTTCGTTACAGTCGCCATTGTCTAATACATATTCAGGCATTTTGCATATAGCGCTTCTCGTTGAATAGGGCAAAGGAAACTCATTACTTTGATCATATTTTTCAGCAACTGACCAATAAAACCAACACCTGTGCCTTTCATAGATGGTGCACCGTCTGTGCAGATTGCACTCAGCTTAGAAATTGGTACAAAATCTTGCAATGTACAGACAACTGCGTCATACACATCAATTCCTTTCGTCGTGCCTCTTATGAAAACTCAACGCAGCTGCTCTTCATGAATTTTACCTTTATTTGTATTGCGTCTTGCAAAAATTAGCAATTGGCTTACATCCTTTACGTCAGTCGACTCGTCAATTGCTATTGCAAAAATAGACTTTGAAATTGAAACTTGAAAGCGCAATAGACCCAGTGCTGTCGAAATTGAGAAACTGACGGGAGTAGTTTTCGTTTAAAATGGATTTTTGGTTATGCATATTTAAATATTAATAAAAACTGTATATCTTCATAAATAAACAAAACATTTAAATACCGTTTTTTTCGAGCACAGGAAAGTTGGAAAACTTTTTTTAAATATCCTTGTTCATCCAATCCGTCCATATCGTTTACTGTAAATAAATTTGTGGAAATAATAGCATTAGTGAGACTAAAGATAATTTAAAATTTTAATGTCTATTGCTCGCAAAGTCTTATCATTTAAATTAATTCTTATAAAAAAATTGAGAACAATGTTTAATATAGTAATTACGACAAATTTGTTTTATTTTGGTATGTGCTATCTTACCGGAAATAAAATTAAAGTAGCATGAGAAATCTCCATGGTTATTTCATTAATGGATTCATCTTTTACAAAAATATATAACATAGTTTTTATATACATTGTTATAGTTGGTAAAAGGATATGCATACATATGACGTTTCTCTGCATAATATTCTTTTTATAAATTTTAAAATTAAAATAAATAATTATGCTGTGTGCAATATCGGCATTGCAATCTAATATGCAAACTCAACCATTGTTATATAATTATAATAATAACGGCTTCTAGTGAAAGTCATCTTGTCTTTAATATTTTATGTGTCTCTAGAATTGTCTTGAATTGGCTGCTGTAGAACACAGATATAGATAATGACCATGATAAAAGCATAACCAATCATATATGATTGGCAGATTTTACAATTAATTAATTAATTTCAATCCCGTTTTTATTGACTATTGTTACGGTCGACGATGCCCGAGATGTTGAGTATGTCCGAGAGCTGACGTGCGCGTACTTAATGGTAGTTATGAGACGAGTTGCACCGATTCGAGTTATCCGAAAGACAATCTATCTCCATTTCTCATTTTCTGAGAAATAAGGCCACGACACATTCGCTATATCAGCTATAGCAATAGCTTTATGGATCGAAATAAGTCCTAACTCGGGCCCAAATGTCCATTTCCTCCATTTCCATATGACCACTATGTGCGACTCTTCGTATAATATTTTTTGTGAAGTTCTTCCAGTTCTGCTTTCACAGAGATGAACGCTATTTTACCAGCATGATGGCGCACCTTGGAAACGGTCCAATACATTGGCCTGCAAGAGCTCCAGATCTTACAGTGTTGGAAGGAGCTCGTTTATTCAACCAAGGACATTAAAAAAATATAAGGGTTGCAGCAGCAGCACAAAAAAGAGATGATTTGCCAACAATTCGATTATCAAGAGCAATACAAAAACGAGCATTGCTTGTATTCAGTCCGAAGAGGTCCTTTGAACAGCTGTTATAGATTCCTGAGAGACGAATAAAACGTTATAAACATCTATAATATTATATTAATAATTATTTAAATATAAACATGATCTTTGCCTTATTTGATTATTTAATATAAAAATACCAAATTTGTATATGTATGGACTATTTCAAATAATGTATTTTCTCTAACAACTTTAATAGTTAATTATAATTACATGTCAATACATACAATGGCAGACATTTTTTTTGAAGAACATTTGGAGGTAAAAGAAACGAAATATTGACTACGGCAATTCTGGAAAAAAAATAGTATATTGTGGAAGAAAATCTTTGCTTTCACATATTTGTGGATTTAAGAAATAACAAAAATATTGTAGATGTAATTAATGTATCTATGGCAACTTTATACCAGCTGACTGTAATCATTTCTAGTTGGATATATCAATGAAGTTACCATTGGCTGCAGCAAGATAACCCACAGATTATAATTTTGTATGGTTAAAATGAATTGTTATTATACATAACGAATTTTTAATAATTTTGTTGTTAATTTTTTTAATATATAATGTGATTTTTAACTTTAAATTATTTTATTTTAACATCTTTTAAAGAAACGGCTTGTATTTTCAAAGGATGCATTTGATTTGCAAAAATATTATTTAATTTACAAAAAGGTGAATTTGTTTTGTAAAAAGTTTAATATGCACAGGTGAAAAAAATAAGTATAAATTAAGTTTAAATTTGTTTAATTTCCCAATAGACTAATATATTGAGACATTAGAACAAAAAAGAGCTGCATCCCATAATTATAAGTATAATAATGCTAAAGAAAAACTAGCACGTTAAAACAAATATTAAAAATACAGAAAACATTAATAATATATTTAATCAGAATATCATAGCTGCTGGAAACATATATACTGTATACATATTTTTATATATAAAAAAATCCAAGTCCGTTTTAACGAGTTACCCTCATATTGCTTTTTTAAATTATTTAAAAGGTTTTGTGCTCGAATTGAAAGAAACAGCTTAACAAATCTTAAAGGTGCATGAATAATTCATAAATTTAATCAACCCAATTTTATAAGTGTTGTAATAAGTAAAGGTATATTCAACAATATATTGAGTTATCATTTTAGCACTCACGAGTAAGGAGTATGCAAGGAGTAGATATTAATCAGAACATTCTCATACATAAATAAGCCTTCTACTTTAAATTAAAAAAAAATCAAAAATATACTATATTTTTAAAATCTATTTATTACAAGTTTTAATAATCATGAATTAATTATTTTTTATTGCAGACTCCGCCTTAATACGTGAATAGTTTAGTGCAGACAAGTATACATCGTAAAATTAGAGTCTGTAAACTTTTATATGAACAACTCCTGCAACAACGATTAAAAAACTGAAGCCGTAGAATAAATTTAAATAAACCGTTAATGTGCTTTGTGATATTATTGCCTTGTTATTATCTATACTAAATATAAACATAAGCTTAAGTTAGATATTGAAACGCTTAGTACACCAACACTGTATCAAGATGCCTGTTCGACGAGGACATGTTGCACCAAAAACAACCCTCATCGAAACGATAATCCGAAAATTTGACACACACAGTAAGTATACATTTAAATGTTTTATAGTATTTAAATATAATATTTACAATTTAATTGGAATGTATATGAGTTAATTTTATTATAATTAAATCAAATGAACTTATTCCAAATTAAGTGAATTTTAATTTAATTTAATTTAAGTGAAAAAAGGCATATTTATTAAGATTTTTAAAATGAAAAGTAATTGCAGCAAGTGGACGTGCAAGCATAAGTCTTTTCTTGCATAATTCGCACGAGCAAGAACTTTACGAAAAGCCATTTTTTTATGTCAGTAATAGAAAAGCTGGAATTGGGCGAACTGAAGCAGTAATAGTTTTTGGTGTAGTGGTAAAATGCTTGTTTATTAACTTAACATCAATTGCATTGGTGAGAGTGCTAGATATCAAACCAAGAAATGACCAAAAGGTCTGCATTTAATACATCAAAATGAATCCGCGAGTAATTTCTATAGAAGGAAGTGTGAGTAGGAATGTATGTAACCGAAGCAAAATAGTAGTTCAGAAATATAATATCATGATAGTTGATAGAAAGTTCACAACTACGAAGAGGTCCAGATAAGTTGCATGCAATTGTGATAAGAGCGTATGGACTGATTTAACGATTGAGAGTACCACACCAGTGTGCTGTGAGGGATTTGTATTATTCCTTAGGCCTGAAAGGTCACTTTCAAAGGATTTTATTTACGTCCAAGGCAGCAATGCCGATATTTTTTTCGGAGAATAAAATGCAACAAATGCAATGTGAATTCTATTTTTTTTTTTAAATGTACCGGCTTATAAATGATTTGGAAATGCATACATACACATATAGATATTCTCTTTTGCATTATCGTATACATTTTGATTCACTTGCTTATCGATGCAAATACGTGTGGATGTCGATGTACTTGAGTCGCGCAATAGTGAGGTAGATCAGTGTTATTATATTATTTAATTTGTATCTTATGTTTATGTGTATGCCTTAATGCTTTCCGCAGCAGTGGGGAGGAAGTCGTCGGTGTACGGCAGCTCTTAATCAGTTTGTTAGGCGCCAGGCGCCAAAAACAAGAACTCAGTGCTCGTTACTCTGCGGTGCACCGTCTCATAAAACGAAGTGTAAGACGCGACAAGAGGAGACAGGTCAGCAGGCTGGCTGATGCAGCAGAGGCAGCAGCAAGCAGCAAGGCTGGGGCGACATGGGGAGCTCTACAGGATAACAAAAGAGCTCATAAACCGCACATCAAACACGCTTTGAAGTCAGGAATAATCGTTAAGCTGCCCAAGAAAGGTTACTTGGCAGCTGCGATAACTGGAGGGGTATATGTCTGATCGTGGTCTACAAGATCCTGGCAAAGGTTATCTTAGCGAGGGTACAGTTCCATATCGAATGAACCCTGCGGCGCCAACAAGCAGGGTTCCGAACAGGGTATTCGTGCATCGACCACATAAATACCCTAAGGATCGTT
>JANSTU010033883.1:0-11721 GCA_027564075.1 Bolitophila hybrida
CTTCGTCGGAAAAGATGATTTTTTGGTAAAATTCCGGGTCTTCGGCCAAGCGCTCATCTGCCCATTCGGCAAAGGCATTAATTGACAAAAATTCACACACCCGCAGTGCATTCTTGTCACGAAATAATTTGGTGAGAAGAATTCATATTTTTGACCTTGAAATATTTTCCATACAAATCGGTGGTGACAAAAATACACTCCTCTACTTGAGAGAAATTCACTTGACAAAAATTCAACACACCATTTACAACTTCATCAGGATCCATCATCATTTGATTTGTATATAACTTTTTGACCACCTTTTTTAATTTGGAATGTCTATATTTTTTCATTAAAATTTTTTTTTGGCTGCCAATATAGCGCGATCGCTCAACCACTGATAATTTGTATAATGTTGGATAATATTTGGATTGGAGTCATACAATACACAAAAATTGTTTGATGCAATTTAGCCATTTCCTATGTTTAATAATTGATTCGCAAATATATAAGATACATCGATTTGTAATTGTCCGCGAATGTTTACATTGAGAGATAATTTTTGAACAAATCTTTACAAATGTGATCTTTTTAAACATGCGTTTAATTCATCGACTGAATGTCTGAATGCTGAAATCACCTGCTAATAATAAAAGAGCTCCTCAAAAATGAAATCTCCGTCGAAATCGTTTACAATTTTTTTTAAGTAATATATATTTTAATTGTTAAAAAACGTACGTACCGGGTACATGCATACACAAAAAAATCACATGACCATTCAAACCTACTTTCTAAACTTTAGTCTCATCGGACCATAAATACACATGTACGAAATAACTTCACTCCAATGCCACCTACCGGGATCCCCTATAACTATGAACACGGCTCATGTCCTAACATATGGTATGTATTTTCTCGGTTCAGTAGTTATCGAGTTTATCCGCACACAGAGGTCTTCTTATATATAATATAATGTAATATTTTTTTTACATTTACATATTTATATATTTTTATATTTATATGAAATAACAAATATTACTTTACTATAATATTATAATATTTTTGTGAGTGCGCAATGATGCTGGTGTACTTTACGGTAAGTTTAATTATTTTATATATCAAATACAATTGTGTTAGTCACACTGTTAAAAAACCTCTAAAATACATTATGGTCAGAGAAAAAAATATAGGTTCAACAAATACATTTTTATTTTACATATTCAGTATTACTATAATAAATATAATACATTACATCTTTTTATAAAAATAAACTAATTGGTCGAAGTTAATTTAGTTTTTTTCACTGAAATTCGAAGCAAACTTTCTAAGTTACCATCAAATAGAGGATTTCGGCAGTCGGATTTAAATAAAAATAATTTGGTGACCAGAATTCATTTTTTGGTGACGAAAATTTATATTTTTGACCTTGAAATATTTTCCATACAAATCGGTGGTAACAAAAATTCACTCATCTACTTGAAAGTAATTCACTTGACAAAAATTCAACACACCGAACATTTTAGCATCATCTTCCCTTGCTTTTACATACGTATTTAAAAACACAACAACCTCTATTCGCAAAGCAAAGAACTTTTCGCAGTACAAGGACAAATCTTTGTACTCAGCATAGAATTCGTCCAGAAAAGTTTTGAAAAATCTGTGGGTTTGTGCATAATGGCCACCACGATATTTTTTCACTATTTTAAATACGGTAGCCACTGTTTCCTTCAATCCTATTTGCTTTGCACACAAATTCTCATGGCATCATGGTTCGAACTAACACGATAATTTGACTGGTATTTGTGTTGTCTGTGGATTCAACAGAAACGTAAACCGCAGAATCTATCTTGTGTTTTAAGTCAGTTACAAGACACTTATCTATATCTTGTATTCTTCTGGTGACTGTTTCAGCGATTTTGTCGCAAGTTTCGTCGACAGGCTTTCCGGAGGGCATCATGCTCCATGTTTGCGACGCTATAACTCACGAACAACTGAACCAAACAATAACAAACTCATGCGCGTTAAGACCTTTCCAACAAGCTATAGCATGACCCGATGCGATGAATACAACTAGAACTGCACGCTTGCAACGACACCTAGCGAATATACCGCAAGACTTTTTGACACTCTTTTATATATTTATATTTATATGAAATGACAAATATTACCTTATATTATAATATTTTTGTGAGTGCGCAATGGTGCTGGTGTACTTTACGGTAAGTTTAATTATTTTATTTATACTAATAATGCATAAGTTATTTTTGAATATTAGATTTTTTATACAAACTCCAAATTTGACAAAATATAATTTAATTTATATATTTTATAAATTTATATGAAATAACAAATATTTCTTTATATTATAATATTTTTGAGTGCGCAATATTTATATATATTTTTTACATACACATTTTAATTACATTTCTATTGCTTAGATACAAAAAGAGTTGGGCTGGTGCTGGTGGATTATTCAAGTTTGCTTGATGTGTTTGGATTTTTTTATCGCGATTTGTGTTTTATATTTAAATAATTAATTTGTATTTTTATTTTATTATTAAAGAAAAATATTTTAAAAAATAATAAATTAAAATATATTTTTTTTAAGAATTTAGCAACGGTTTTAGTATTGTTGTACATTTAGTTGCGACAACGACAATTTATATATGTAAATTTAGCAACATGTTAGCAATAGATTTGTTTCATCCACATATAGTATTTTTGCAAAATGCGATTTTAGCATTTGTTGCTAATAACATGGGAAAATACTGCTTGACAATGTATCCAATACTTCTGTCAAACATGCTTGATATGATGCAGAGAATATTCGTGTTGAGCCACAGATGTTGCAACTTCTAGTATGTTGTACACTATGAATGCAACACAAAATTGTTGCTGACAAGAATAATGGTGGTCAATTCAAGCAATTAGTAATTATAATTTTATATGATTCAATAATAAAATTATGTTATTTAATAAATTAATTTTTCTTTTTTTTAATATTTTTAATTTTTTTAATTGCTATGAATACTACGTTGAATTAAAAATTGATTGATACTGTTTCATGAACTTTTTTTGTGATGGCCCTGTATAACTCCTGTATGTTCGTTTGGATACCGATTTACTGACGAGTCAATAATTCAGACCTTACGTTTTTAAATAATTCGGATTTTACGTGTTATTAAAAAATACATTGAAAAATTTGACCACACCTTATATTTTCGCAGTGTCTCACATAT
Source organism: Bolitophila hybrida (assembly GCA_027564075.1). NCBI lineage: Eukaryota > Metazoa > Arthropoda > Insecta > Diptera > Mycetophilidae > Bolitophila > Bolitophila hybrida. Next base: position 3,219 of record JANSTU010033883.1, read on the forward strand.
CTAAAACATGTGAGATATAAAACATATGTTTTAGATCTAACATTTGTATGTGCATCGTTTACTGACAATGCTGTATAATAACGGATATATTGGCGATTGTCGTATTTGTCATGATTGCACTATTTGTCAAAATAACTGTTGTAACAAATAGGGCATTTTGTTTATTTCATGTAATAATGCATTATTTATTTATTTTAAGTGTAAAAAAAAAGTGTTCATGTAAATTCTTTATAATTATGTTAATTTAATAATAATAATTTATTCAGGAAATATACATAGTTTATATGTGATGCTTTAAGTTTGCATACAATGTTTAACATTCAAAAATCCAGGCAATTAGGTTTATGAACATAGCGTACACAAACAGACCTGCAGTCTGCGTATCGATTCATCATCAAGGGTGAAGAAGACTGTATCACAATACATAAAATGAGGCCTTAGAAGTGCTAGCAGGGTTGTAACGTATGTGTTTGGACGTGATGTATAATTGCTTTTTTAAATTATGCAATCACTAAAATAAGTTGTTAACAATATATGAGACGTGGTCACTCCATTTCAAGTTATTTTTCAAGCATCCGTTCAATACACACTCTCAATCAACTCAGCAGAAATAGTGGCCGAGCCAGGTTTTTAAAAAACAATTGCCTGAGTTTTGGAAGCATTCAACGTCATATTATTTTAACTTGACCAGTCAGATACTAACTCAAGGTCTTTATTAATTGTACGAACTAAAGTTTTTCACAGGTAAATAACTGAACCACTGGTCCGCAAATAAATGAACAGTCTTTAATAAGACATTTTTTTAGATCGTTAATGAACATTGAAAACAAAGTCGAACCAGCCACGGTACCTTGTATAACACCAGAGTGAATTGGGATCCTACTGGATTCAAGGGAGTTTACACGAACTTTATGTGATTTGTTGTCTCGGAGCGACGAGTGGATGTTGTAACTTGAATGTGACATGCCCCCGTTTTCTCGTCATCTTGTTGTCGGAAGCTTCCGAATCCCCCATTGTCTTGACCAATGCCGGTGCGTTGATTGTATTCGTTTCGGGTTCCCTCGATGTTGTTGATGTTGGTTTTATGAATTCGTACTCGTTGCCTTTGCCTCGGTTGAGGTCGGAAAACATGTGTGTATGCCTCCATATCGCTGTGTACAAACAATGAATGATGAGCGGTGTTGACCGGTTCGTTGCATGTGAGCCGTGAAGAGTCGTAGGAGGTCCCATTTGCGTTACTGCTTGAAATTAGGTCGAATACTTCACCAGGTAGTCGCAATGATGACCATAAAAGCATTTGTGCCTGGTTGGCACCAATGTCTTCCTTCAATGAATTTCGATGTCCCAAAAGTACGAATGGCAATTGTCGTACCCAATTGGTATTTTCCCTGAACATGATCGATGCCTTCAGTTGTCGATGATAGCGTTCCATCATTCCATTAGCTTGGGGATGATATGCCTTAGTTTGAATATGTTTGACACCCAAATGTTGATTTAGCTCGCTGAACACATGGCTGGTGAACTGTCGTCTTTGGTCCGGTGTGATTCCAGATGGCAAGTAGAAACGAGATATCAATGTGTTGCTTACCGTTGTGGCAACTAATGGATCGGTTGCATCAGACATTGGTGTTGCTTCAGGCCATATATGTAAATATAATGTACTCTGTACATTATTATATATACACACATACAATGTGTACTGTAACGTGCGAGATTGAACTTATATAATAATTAATTATTAGTTTATATAATTGTTTTGACTCAGCAGAGAGGGCACCACTTACGTAGTGATTGGTCACTGCACGCGAGGTAGAGGTCAGAATTTACAGGTGGAAGAAGAATCATCGGTGACTATACCACTTCATCACCACCCGTGAACGAGAGAGGACGAAAAAATAAAAACACGTAAGTGCGTATCGCGTAAATAAAAAAAATGAGGAAAAGAAGGACACGTTGCGAGTTTCGCCGACCGTGGAGAGTTTGATTTGTGAGAAGAGGCCCGAGCTGGTGGTGCGCGAATTAAGGATAAGCCGTCGTCGCCACGCTGTCCGTAAAACCGTATGTAACGGTAACTTCGACACCGTTAGCGAACCGCATAGCCAACTAAAATATTGCGTTTCGTGAATCGCTGCGCTGGTGGAGCCAGCAAAGACCTGGCCACCGGATATAAGTATTTCGCCATCGCCGCAAGAACCCGATCGACAGGGTAGTGTTAAGTGTAGTTTTGTCCGTGGAGTGTCTCTTCATTTAGGGTATAAGTACAATTAATTTTGTGCCAATGTATGTTTATTAAATGCTGTTAAGTTTATGTTAGTGTCGTTGTTTAATTGTATTTGTGCATTTGTGTGGTGAGCTTTGTGCGGAGCCCATAAAAACCCACGGCCACGGTTGACTCTGAACCGCTGAGTCGCAGCCAGGCATTCGAACCAGCATTCGGGCCGCCTCTTTTGCGGCTGGCGCTTAAGCCCCGTCGGCTTTGGCGTTCTGCACAACCCTCACTTCGCAATTGTAGTTTATGAATATTTAGGATTAAGTGATCGAGACTGGTTCGTTACAGTACATTATTTATAGATACACCTTTCGTAAAAGCAAATCTGCAACTAGGTTGTCCTTGTCTGAGACGTGCTGGATATTTGTGGTGAATTGTGAGACAAATGATATCCTTCTCCGACGCGTTTTGTCTGCATGTTGACTGGGCTTCGTGAAAGCGCTGATTAAAGCCTTATGGTCCGTAAGAATTGTGAACCGACGTCCGTCCAAGTTTTTCACTTTCACTTCAGCTGTGAGCATTAGTGTTTATTGAAAAGTATTGGATATTTGCTAAGTTCGTACTTTTTTTATTTGAGAAGCGAACCAATGCTGTTTTTGAAGGGTTAACAGACAGTTGGTTGTCAATACACCATTTTTCTACAATTCTACATAAAATTTATGATTGTGTTTTTATCCTTTCCGGATATGAGGAATACTTATCATCGGCAAAGCCAATCATATAGTACCCTAAGCTATTTAGGACTTTATGTAGTCCATCTATTACAAGACACCACATGAGAGGTGATGAACACACCCTTGTGGGCATCCTTATAGGTAGACTCCTATAGAGTCACAGCAAATCGTACGGTTTTGCAGCATTTTGATCATCCATTTAATCATCATTTCGTCAATTCTGAACTCGATGGCCGCTTGTTTAAGCGATGGGATGTTAATTTAATTGAAAGCTCCCTCGCTCTATATGTCTAAAAATACTGAGAGAGTTTATTGTTTGAAGTGAATGGACTTTTCAATGCGCGATACTGCATTATGAAAAGCTGTTTCGACTGATTTTCCTGTTAAGTATGCGTGTTGCATCTTGTTTAAGTGTTTTTTATTTAAAAGTGTACATGGTCACTTTATTCTATCAATAGTGATTATGGTGGAGGCCAAACTCCATTTTGGATCATGATCAAACTCAACATTAAATATGCATATGCATATGCATATCTGTGTGATTGTCCGTGCTTGAACCATCGTCGAGCAATACAATAACCAACTGGGCATATTTATCTATTGAGAACGCCTTTGTGATTCTAGAGGTTGCGAAGAGCGTCTCTACTTCTACTTCTACGCTCAGGACGTGATTTAACTTTTTTTCTAGCCGCCTTAGAGACCGCCTAAGTAGGTGTAATCTATTATTCCACCATGTCGTTTTATGTTCAGAGCGTGTTTTTCTGATTGCAAAGCTTATATTGAAGGATTCTGTAAGAACATTTGAAAACTTACTGGCTAGATCATCGACAGTGAATGGCATGTTCCTAGGAAGATTATAATTATCAACTGTATCCCAACGGAGACCCCAGTAACATTTCCTCGGGTTTCTATGATCAGGTAAGTTTATAATGAGTTTAAATTTGAATTCGATGATCAAACTTTGGGAGTATTTCAAATACAAGTATTTTAAATAGTATTATTTTTGAAATTTTAAATACCCAAATACTATTTTACTATTAAAAATGCCAAAATCCTTTTTCTGTATTTTAAATACCAAAATACTTTCAATACTTTAATTTCATATAAAATACCAAAATAATTTTTCAGTAATTCAAAAATCTTCAATCACGGAATCAAAATCACGTCATAATAATCTCTTTAATTATTTTCAGGCATATAATGGCTATATAATATTTCTTAAAAATTAAATAATTAAATACTTCCTTAATTGAATTCAATATAAATTTGATTTTTTTGTGTAAAAGGAAATTATCGTGAAATTATTTAGAAAAATATTTGAAATCGCATAATAAAATATTTCGGAAACATTATTTATACTAAAAACGGTCGTTATTCACGTCATATAGAAAGAATCTCTAATTTTGTCAGCTATCTCATAACATTTCTTAAATGTTTCTTCTAAATAAAATAATTAAATATTTTAATAACTTAATTCAATTCAAATTTTAATTTTATAATATAAGAAATTATTTTGAAAAATATATGAAAACGAATGTTAAAATATCTCTAAAACAGTCTATACGACCGGTCCGAGACAAAAAAGTATTTTAATCCAATAGTATTTAAAATATTATTTTTAAAGTATTTTATATTTTATATTTAAAATACTTTTTGAAAAAAAAAAAAAATAGAAATTAAAAATCTATTTTCAAAGTATTTTGTATTTAAAAAAATCTTTGAAATTATTTTGCCAAAGTCTATCGATGATTCTGTGATCAGTCTACGGGTTTGCGGCTTTGCTGCTGTCGAGGCGAAAAATTGGTATCGTGTGAGTTTAGGGACTTCATTTCATGTATTGCTTGTCCCTTTATTGCATGTATGCGGGTTTCCTCTAATTATTTAGGGTCCAAGCATATCGCTGTGTTATTGGCGCTGAGTTTATGATTTGTGGTTGTGGGTTTTTCCCTGATAGCGTCATATCGGTCTGTTTGTCAATGAATGTGTAATTCTGTTCAATAGCAGATTGAACATTCTCCGCGGCCGTGATCTTCTGACGTGTCCTAATTATTTGTGTAAAAGTATACAATATATGTTCTATTGTAGATTGAACATTCTCCCGGCCACGCAGTTATGGTAATTGTCCTTCGTAAATGTGGCCTACGTATCTTTGGGTTTTTTCCAAGGTGGCTCTTTCCACCATAATAGATCCAATTGGTTGATGTATCGGGTTATCGTTGATCTCTTGAACCTTTTCCCGAGTTCATGCATGGTTATGCGTTTTGGGTTTATGATTGTTATAGAGATTGATAATAATTGTTACCATGTGTTCACCATTTTGTCCTTTATTTGTGGCACACGTTGCCTGCTTGTTCTTATTCCATTTGACCAGCCAGTTACTGTCTTCTTTCCAGGGTGGCTTCTTCCACCAATATACATCCAAATGGTTGATGCATCGTTTTATCGTTGATCTCTTGAACCTTTTCCCGAGTTCATGCATGGTTATGCGTTTTGGGTCCATACTTGTAATTTCATTTCTTATTGCATTGCCTTTATCCGTTTGATTGTTGCTTGATGTTGTCTTTAAATATATATTTTTACTGAATATTTCCCGCCTATTTATTTTTCCTTTAGATTCTTTGATAATTTTTTGTACTATCCGTCCTTGATTTTCTTCAATAATTTTGCGTCACCAAATAACTTCCATTTTTCTGCACTTATCGACACTGTCCATGTTATTGTATTTGTTTTATCCGTTTTGACAATTCGTATTGTTAATTGTCTTTTGATGTTCACATTGTTTCCAAATAAGCCAATTACTTCTATTGGTGTCGGTAATTCAATTAATCTTGCATTGTCTATCCTTGTGTGTATAACCTCTTTCTTTTTTTTGCTTGGACTGTTTTTCCAATTCCTATCGCTATTGATTTTGAATATAAAATCATACATATTGTCAATCTCCTTAAGACTTCTCCATATGTCTTCCCTCATTTTATTATACCTTAGAGTCACATTACAGTTGCTATAGTTGTTTCTCTTCCTCCAACTAGTTTTTCTGTCTAAACCCTCAAATTCTTCTTTTACATTTTTCAATTGTTGAAATTTCATGAAAAAACAATTTCTAACAAATATCGCTCTGTTTGTTCAGCAGTCTTATATTATGTGCTAATTTAAATTTGTCGTCTCTTAAATCTCTTAAGATATCCTCTGCTTCAGTATTACTTTCCATTTCCATATTATATATGGTTTCCATTTCCATTATATGTTTGGTAATATAGCTCTCCAATTCCATTTTATGTTTGGTGACTTTTACACTTTATTTCGCTTCACAGAAATGCTACTGTTTTTAGGACTTTTTGTTCTAAGGCCTATCTTTAGGACTTTTTATCTGACTGCCTATCTTTCTCTATAGGACTTTTGCCTATTTCCCTATAGGACTTTTATTTGCCTGTATCTGAGTTGTAAGTTCAGATCAGGACTTAACTTCTTGTGGACTGTATTTTTATTATTCTGGGTTGTAAATCCAGTTCTATATTTACTCTACACTCCGGCCTCCAACTCAAGGTAGGCTCGAAGGGCTCACTTTTCAACACTTTATCGATTCACTTTTGTTTACTTCTTATGCTTTTTTTTAAGGACTTTTTATTCATGCCTATTTCTGTATAGGACTTTTCTTATGTGCCTATCTCTGAGTTGTAAGTTGGACTGTATCTTTGTAGTCTGGGTTGTAAATCCAGATCTAATCTCCGGCCTCCAATTCAAGGTAGGCTCGAGGGACCATGTCGGGGCGAGAAACTGCCTCGTGTGAGTATACAAGCTATTCGTTTGGGTATAATTTGCAACTGTTTATTAATTCCTTAAACCTACCCTACGCTACGCAGAACGTATACCTTTTATCTTCTACATGTATATATGTGTGTGAGTGTAAATGTATATATGTTTATGTGAGAGAGTATATGCCCTCTCCTGTATTGCTTGTCGGTACATATTCTTATGGCTAGTGCCCTTTATTGCCTGTATGCGGGTTTCCTCTAAATATATAGGTTCCAAGCATATCGCTGTGTTATCGGCGCTGAGTTTATGTATGTAAGGTTGTGGGAATTTCCCTGATAGCGTCATATCGGTCTGTTTGTCTATGAATGTGTAATTCTGTTCAATAGCAGATTGAACAAATATCATAATCATAAATTTGAATACACTTGATATTACAGGTTATATTGAACAAATATAGTCAATCTAAATCTATAATAATTATTAAATAATATATTCAAATAGCTTTTCTTCGCAATCAGCAATGATTTCAGGCAATTTCAAAATAACATATTTTCGAAATAAATATGATAAAAAAAATAATAAGAAAACCGAATGATCAAACACATTATACATTATATGGTATATACACACCAAAATCGATCCACTCTAATAACCATTCAACAATATCCGGTCGATGTTTCATTATGCAAACGAAATAAATCAATACCTATGTATATGTTCTCTCATTACTACTGCCATTATAACACCTTTACATGAACTATTTAATTTGTATATAAATATAATATATACATATTATATTTCTCGTTGAGAGGTGCCTTTGTCGGAATCGAGAGATACAAATCAAATATATAAAATTGTATGGTTGAATCATTGTGTCTTTGTGGCCTACGCCTTTTTTCAACGTTATTAGTTTAGTTTAGTTATTTTTTGGTATACATTCAAAATCATATACAAAATATGCCTATTTTCATTAGAAATATCTTGATCGGTCGAGATAATTTTTTTGAAAAATGGGTCATGATTTATATTATAAAGTATAGTCATTAATTCATACACAACAATAAAATCTTTAATTTATTTTTTAGAAATGCGTAAAACATAAACCTACCTATTTTAGATTTCGTCATTTTCCATCCCAATAATTTGAATGACTTCGAAAATGTTTTACCATCATACTAAATATATCATTTTATCCTGTAATCCCTTGTGGGACATAGTGCCATGCTGGATATTTTCAATGAAAAGACCGCCAATCAACAACAGGCCGATGAACGAGTACATTTCTTTTTCATTGGTCGCGATCCAAGCTTTTTGTGCTCAATTGGGTTGGGCTGTATTCCAAACGCGAACCATGTCAATAGCAACACATCAAAACAAAAGAAGTAGATGGCCCGTATCTGTTAGCAATAGTAACATTGTGAGCTTGTGTTCGTCCTGCAATAGGTGGATTTTTCATCAATTTTATTCCGTCTTTCGCAGGAAAAAAACTCACCACCAGGTATAATAGGCATTTGCTTCAGCAATATCTCCTTCGGCTCTCTCCTCCTCCTCATCGTCATCATCATCATCGCTGTGATCCTCTATATTGGAATCGACCTCAGCATCAAAGAGGAGACAGCAGGCTCTCTGATGGAGCAGAGGCAGCAACAAGGCTGGGGCGACATGGGGAGCTATACAGGATAACAAAAGAGCTCACAAACCGCACAAACGGAGATCCTTCTCCCCATGCAAGTACAGGCATGGGAGGACGAGTCTATTCCTGACGCTTGGAAGTCAGGAATAATCGTTAAGCTGCCCAAGAAAGGTG
>JANSTU010033894.1:0-11721 GCA_027564075.1 Bolitophila hybrida
GTCCAAAATGTCATTAATAATTGGGGTAACCGAATGGCATACTGTAAGGCCAGTAGAGGGAGCCACATGAACGAAATAGTTTTTCATTCTTGACGCGGATACTTTTAGCTTCACAATAAAAAAAATAAATAAAAAATATCAATGTATGCTCATTTGATCGCATTTTTAAAAACGTACCAATAGATGGCCACGCTTTTATATACTTTTAACTGTTTTATTAAAACTGTTTTGTTGTTGTTTTATTAATTTAATATTATTAATATTTAATTCTATTTTTTTAGTATTACGGTTCAATAATCACAAAATAACAATATTTCATTATATTGTTCTTTTTTTTTTAAATGTAACGAATATTATTGTCAAAAAAAAAAATTATAAAAACTTTCTATGGAGAAATTTTAGGAAAATTAAATAACACCAATTTTTAATTTTTGAATTGTCACCGGTAACAAGTCTATGTTTTAAAAGTTTCATCACGACGGTAAGTGATGAAAATGATGTTAATACTAAACAAAACTGTTGAAGAGCAATAATAATTATATTTGCATCTTGAACCGGACCACCCTGTATACAAGCCAATAAAACTAACCTTTGTTTTCTTAGGATCATGCTGAATATATGTGGTATTGCTAACTGCAATTGGTGGACGCTGATCTTCGGGTGCACAAGGTTTTGTATTACATGGCTTGCGAGTGGGTGGTTTTATGCTGGGACACAGTTCGGGACGACGCTCGACCTTGTGCTCCTGGGCCATGATTTGCTTGCACTCGACGCGACGTTCTTTTGCTCCTGTGCCACATTGTCTAAAGCAAATGTTTTTTATAAGCGTTTTTTATGAATATTGAGGATTTGTCAATAGAATAAAGCTAATTTTCTAATACGTTAATTACGTATCTTTGATTTTATAATAAATAAAGTTAGAATAAAATAAATATAACTTACTTGGAACACTTGGACCACTCGGACACCTCCCATCGCACAGGACAATCCAAAACGTTACAGTATTGACGTTCAAGCGGTGGTGGTTGCGGACACATATTGTTCGGCACCACCATTGTATTCTCACCACCACGTGTTACCTCATGAATGCACTGCACCTCACGCTCACGTATGCCTATGCCGCATGACTTTGAGCATGGTGAATATTCTGAGTATTTCCAACGCGGCGGACACGGTCGATCGTTACACGTCCGGATACGAGCCTCGGGTTTCGTTTCCGGAGAGCAAAGAAACGGTGACACCACTTTGCTGGTGTCTTCGCGTACGCAATTCACAATTAACTCTTCGACACCACCCAGGCATGAGGCACTGCAACTTGTATAGCCCTGTTCGCGCCACACGTACGTTTTTCCCGGCTCGGACACACCAACCTTTATTGAATCTCTGTGAATCATAATTAAAATAAGTAAATTTATGTTATAACAATAACAACGATATGGACAGAAGCGGAAAAAACATATAAAACACATTGGATGCGGAGGTAATTGCTCAATCTACCTGGGATAATTTTCTTCATACCCATATGCCATCGAGCATGGTTCCATGAGGCAACGCTCAACCTCAGCTGCGGGTTTGTGACCAGGACAGTGGGATTCATTGTGCAGTGTGGCCACGGTACGTGATAGTTCCAGAAAGATCTTGCAGCGATAGTGCTTGCGGCGGATGCCTTCACCACATGTGACGCTGCATGAGGTCCATTCGGTGTCCAGAATGTATCTGGTCGGGGAAGTGCATACAAATTTAGTTAAACTTATCAAATACAACAACAACAAAAGCACAACAGTCATCGTAATCACTGGGGAATCTGTGTCACACACACACACATGGAATTACGGTACACGGTAAAAAAGTCCTCATATGAGTTTCCACTGTCGGATAAGGAAACATTTGTGAGTAGGGTGACGCAGTTGACACCATAGGTGCGATTTGCACACATACACATGCAGTTGAGCTTGCGCTCCAGGCAAACAAACATTGGAAGTCGCGACGCGTCCCGATGTCGTGTCGCAACGGATCACCATGTAACGTATACACATGTTCTAGCTCTGTAAATAAGTTAAATTATTGTTTGCCTTTCTGCTGCAAGAGCTGTGAACACCTGAAAACCTATACATATGCACAGACACAAATGCACAGTGCAAACAGCACACACACTCACACGAGAAAACATATAATGGATAAATGAAGAAGGAAAAAAGGAAACAACCTGAAAATACGTTGTATAAATGTATATGCGAAATGCACATATTTCTGCACTCCCTAACGATTCATAATTGGACGTGAAACATGAATTTCGTAATTTTCAAGAAACGTTGTATATATTTTCTCGGGGGCTTTTTTTCTGTTTTGTGTGCCATACAATGTTTGCGAAGAGCTAGACATGCACACTATTCTGTATATACTATGTATATATGTGTGTGAATATGCATTTAATGGAATTTTGTTAATTCCGCTTCGAGTGCATTCATCATCAGGATGCACATAACTAAAATAAAAACCATAGACACTCGTATAATGGAAACAGCGAACACGAGAGCACATCTTCTTTATGAGATTCTTTTAAAAAATATGTATATTTTTATAAAAATGATGGTATTTTGTCTAATATGTTTGGCATCATCAAAAAAGGTTATATTATTTCTTTGAAAGTTTATATTATTTGAAAAGAATGAATCGTGTATATTAATGTTGATCGTAATTTTTTGTTAAGTAGCGTTTTTGGCTAGTCGCTAATGCAGTTGATCTTAATGGCAGAGGTTTCTGCTCCCATCGCATTTTATGGTGGTTTATTCGACTGCCGAGAATTGCGCCAGCTTTGGTTCCTTGGAGAATTTGATCTAATGCTGCATATCTGAATCCACCATTACACTTCACGAGATTCAACATTTGATCGTCGAGGCGCGAGATAAGAAGTTAAGACTTCTTTAGTTAATAAATTAAATGTTATTATAACCGATATATTTTTAGATTTAAATTATATGTTATTTATGAATTCTCAAGAAAATGATTTTTAAATTTTGTTGGCGCAAACTGAAAGAAACTTGAAGCTTATTATTTCAATCTCTATATATATAAAATAGATGCCTTGGTGTGTAACATATAAACTGCAGAACAACTGAATTGAGAAAATTTAAAATTTAAAATTTTAATTTAATTTATTTAAACCATATAATAGTTAGAAAAAGAGTTAGGTGTCACTGAGGTGGAATTATTTCTCAAACATGTTTATTTATGGTTCGATTTCACTCAAATTTGGAATATATGTTTGTTTGCTCATTATTTCATCATCATTTTTTAGTAGTGATTTTTTACAATTATAATATATCGGGGGCTCATATTGAATATACACTAACTCATATAATAGAGGTTGATTTATAGACCATTAAACAAACTTGGTTGTGAATTTAAAAAAAAATGTTTTATTTTTAATTATCTTTCCAATAAATTCAAACTTATGTCCCATTCAATGATTTGTGGGTGTTTTATTATTTATACCTCATATTTTTATTACCTTGAAAATTATATACATTGACATTTTAAGTTTAACATAAATCGGAAAAAAATATTATTTCTGTAACGTTCTTTCGTAATTTTTGAAGATTTTCCTTTTCCTCGGTACGGAATTACACAAAGAACACACCGAGACATTGATCCGTCATTATAAATGATATTCCATGAACGCAATGAATTGGTAAAATTATTTAAGACTGCAATCGACCAAATGCCATCAGGTAATCTCACAACTGTAATTAGAGATGATAAAACACGCTTAAATAACGGTTTGTATGGTTTTTTTTTTAAAACCAAATTTTAATACGCTTGTTGCATCCGTATTGTACTTGAAAAATCAGAATTTTTGAAAAAAAAATCGAAATATATGTATGTATTCGAAGATATATTTTGAAGTTCTAGGTATTTTATTTTTAATTAAAAAAATAATTTTTTGAAATTTTAAAAATTAAAGTTTAATTGTTATTGTTTATTTTTTACTACATTTACTTTCAAAATTGATTTAAATGGGACTGTTAAAAAAATATTTATTTGAAAATATTGGCAGTTTTTTTCAAAAAATCTGAACGTCGAAAAAAAAACGCAATTTTTACTAATATTTCAACGTATTTGCGACGTACATCGTTGTTATGAAACACTTCTATATCCTTTTTTCGGCAAAGGCGGCAATTCAAAATAAATTTTGGAGTTGGTCTGGCCTTCTTCTAAAATCTGTTTCTCAAGCTTTTTATAATATTGTGATTTCCTGACTTTTTATTTAGATTTTAAGGTACCGACCATGTAAGTTTTTTTAGTTTATATTTTTTGACGAAAAATAAAAAGGTAGAATTTAGAACTTTTTACTATATATATAGGCATCACATTTTCTCTCAGATCATTTTGTAGTATTACGTTTTGGGGCTAAAACCCCTATCAGCCCTTTTTTACCATTTTTGTATCTCCTTTTTGGGGAGATAGGAATAAAATTTAAATTTTACTTATTATTTTTCTATTATGACTTCAAATAAAAAAGTTCATATAAACTTAACCTCCCCTTAAAAGGATGATAGAGGTTTTATAACCATAAAGTGCAATTTTGCCGATATTTATTAACAATTCAACATAAGGCAGATTTTTTTAAAGGCACATATGTCAAAAAGAAAGTTAGCCGACGATGTATATCATTCCGACCGATTGGATTTTATCAGAAATCAAAGAACTAAACGGAATTTTAATCTGTTGTTATAGAATAAATGAGCTCGTGAGGATGCAAATTGAGAAAGTGGGCTTCCAGTTCTGGATTGCTTTTGAAAGTAGTAAATCCGAATATCGCGAATGCAGCTTCCAACGCACTAGATCTACATCAGACCAGTTTATAAAGACACTTGGCGCTCAGTGGAACTCAGCAACGGATGAATTTGAATATCGCATACAATTGCCGACGAGCATCATGCCACCTACCAAGAGAAGCTTATTGGCCGACTCAGCTAGCCCCAGGGATCGTTGTCATCAAGTTGATGTGTCAGCAACTTTGGAAGGAGAGCCTCGAATGGGACGATGATCCAGAACCATTAGCCAGTGAGTGGCTGCAGGTTTGGAGCTCCCTCGTTGATCTGGGCCGACTCCAGATTACACGATGGATAGGCCAATCCAAGAAATCGAAGTTACAGCTGCATGGATTCTGTGACATTCACAGCTGCGTTTCTGCGCGTGTGGATCAATCAGACGGGTAAGTCCAAAGTAGCACCAATTAAGACCGTGTCTTTGTCTCGCCTGGAGCATTGTGGTGCCGTACTCCTGGCCAAACAAATGCATCAGTCAGTTGCTTCGAGACAACGCCAAAGGGGTTTTTGCTGGACATATTCGACCATCGTTCTTGCATGGTTGCAGGATCCCTACGCGTTGGAATGTGTACGTGGCCAAAAGAGTCGGTAAAATTCAACTACTCTTTACCGCTGATCACTGGGGCCATATAGTTTTCGAAGAGAACACCGCGGACTGTGCTTCAAGTGTAATTACTCCAGAATAGTTACTGACGCACTCGTTATGAGGGCGTGGCCCACAATGGCTGCAGAGTCACCAGAGCAGCTGCACAAGATGTCCAACCATCGAACCTACCGATGAAGAGACCAGAGTAGTTGCCACCCATCACGGAGTTGCTATTTGTACTCAGCGATTCAAATAATCAAATTGGCAGAGAATCTACAGAATCACTCAATAATTGTTCCAAATGTTTTAGGTACACATGCTCGATAGGTCGTCAATTCAATGGATGCTTTGCTTGCTGCACGCTTTACACCATGTGGAAAAGCATTTCTCCATACAGATATGGACTACTCCGGTGCTTTCGCTCCGCCAAAGGTCGGGGACAAAACTCAATCCAGAGCTACATAGCGATATTCATGTATTTGACTACGAAAGCAGTGCACATTAAATTGAAGTGGTAACAGACCTGACTTCGGACGCATTTATTGCCGCATACAGCAATATATGGGCATACATTCCGTAAACCAGGACACGATTGCAATAATGGGCACAAAATGGCATTTCAGCCCGCCAGATGCTCCACATTTTAATGGGCCGAAGAAGGGATTCGGTCAGTAAAATATCATCTTCGTCGAGAAATTGGCGACAGCATGGTCACTTACGAAGAGCTTGCTCATTGGTCAACCACTTTTGGCACTCGCGGAGCCATGTATTTTGCGACCTGGTTCTTTTAAGGGAGGATAACCAAACGCCATCACCATGTTCTTCTATGTTCCTTTGTGGCTGCTGATTTGTTAAAATGATTTATTTCAATAAATACATAATTGTTTAAAAACAGAATTGTTATTCTGTAGTTGCTGTAGGCAACACAAAGCATTCGGTCAAACCGTTCATGAGATATCGTGGAGGCAATTTAAAAAAAAAAATTATGCAAAAAATATATCATCGAAATTAACATTTATAAATCATTTCGAATTTAAATTGATTTTAAGTCATAACCCTTTTTTATACTCCTTTTACCGAAATGTTGACTAAAAATAAAGTCATCTTACTCCCAATAAAATGTTATTTTAAAATTGTTTTCAGTTTCACTGCTATGGTACCACGAGTCTCGATGTACACCCACAGCTTGTGCCAGCGTATAAAAAATGTATAACCAACCAGATCAGATCAGAGATTAACTATTGAGACATCTTTTACTGTACTTAGCGTAGCTCTTGCAAACCGTATGTATTTGATTGGTATGCCAAGCTCTTCCATGGCTACCCAAAGCTGCTGGCGGTTAATGCTACCATATGCCTGCTTGAAGCCCACGAAGAGTTGGTGTAAAATGTTTTTTTTATACAAGAGCGATCTGACCGGAAAGAGAAAACATTGTTATGGACTCGGACAACGTTGCATGCAAGGCTCTGATAAAGAAAGACAACATCATCCTTCCACTATTACACATTAAACTTGGACTCTTCAAAAACTTCGTCAAAGCCTTAGACAAAGAAGACCGTGCGTTCGCATATTTGAGATGAATTTTCCCAAGACTTTCTTTTGCGAAAATCAAGGCCGGAATCTTTGATGACATACCTATAGGAAAATTGCTTAAAAATACAATTTTTCCTTCATTATTGTCACCTACTGATTCTGCAGCCTGAATTTCATTCCAGTTGATTGTGTCTGCTTTTCTTGGAAACAATAAAAGCCCGAATTACAGGAAAACTGTTGAATATTTGCTCAAAAATTATGCGAAAATGTGTAAGGATTATATATTGTTATTCTATTTAATTTTTCGTCTTCATTACAGTGGTTTACAAAATCTGTAGATTTAATTTCTATTTTTATTTTTCAAGGCGCAAATATTCATTTTTTTGCATTCTCACTTGGATTTTTTTCCCCGGAGAATTTCGGTGAAGTGATGAGAACGGTAATAAGTAAGAAGAAATCAATACAAAACCGAAAAAAAAACGATTTTGGGATGAAAGGATGTTAGGAGAATATTTGGTTCCTAATCCGAGAATTTTATTGGAGCTTCGCAGAGAGACAGCTACGCCAACTGTATCTTTATTATTACAAAGTTGTTATTAGTGGATTATGTCAAAATTAGAGTGGCGCTTGTGCCTTTATCCTTTATAGTTTTGTACCGCACTATCTGACCAGCAACTTTTTGAAATCATTCCAGTCCAAATTTGTTCGACCGATGTGTTCACAGACTAAAAAGAGCTGTATTTTGAACAAACAAAAAAATATAAATATCTCTAAAGTTAATTTGTAAATTAATGTTCTACTCTTATGAACATTCATTTCCAAATTAACTTTAGATATATTTATATTTGTAAATTAAGGGTAGGTTATTATTGACTACATATTATTGTCGAAATAGAGTTCCTTTCTTATGCGATAACTTTTTTATGCATACGTTATAGGCCAAACAACTTGTAAATATACAATACTCTTCATAAGCTAAAAAATACTGGTCTAGTTTCATGAAAACCTCCCTAAATCATGAATTGTTGTTCTCATACAAACATAGTTCACAGAAAAAAAAATTGGACAACGTTCAAAAACCAACTAGAGATGATTTAGATTTTTTTTAAATGGAGTTAAACTTAATTAAAAAAAAGCGGCAAGAAGAATATGTAATTAATGAAAGAATGCTTCTAAAGTTCAGCTACAGCAATCTTCTTTAACCATCAATTATCATAAATATATTTCTATATATTTAGTTTGATGATTTTTTTTTAAGTCACTATTATTAAAAAAAGCCTTTTTTCCTTGTTTTCCTTGAAATAAAAATAGCCCAACAAATAGATAAACTTTGGGGTCTGTGTTATGCAAAAACAAACCATTCTAAATGTATATTCTAGTTTATACTCACGTTGCTTCGCTGGGCACAAGCTGTTGGTTATCCGTCAGTCGGGATGCAATCGGTGGCTGTTCCTCATGATGTACAAAAGACTTAGTTAATCTATGCACAACCGGTTCATCAGCATAGGACATTCGTTCGGCTGATTTCTCATTGGCAGCATCGTCGGATTCCTAAGAAAATCGTATATTAAATTAAAATATTACATATCTATATAAAAGAGAGTGAATTTTTGCTATTCTGGGTATTAGTGTGTTATTAATTGTTTTAGCAAATCATTTTTATTCATTTTTCACAAACAATAAAATTTAATAAAATAAAGTTTGTTGTTGGTTTCAGTGTTTGTGTGTTTGTATGTGCAACCACAGGAAAATCACAGTGCGTATACCTCCTCATCCACAGCCCCCTCCGATTCGTCATCGTCATCATCCTCTTCGGGGTCTGCTTCAGCACTGTGTTCACCAGCAGCGTCGCCATTACCGCTGAAAGCAACCCCTTTACTGCTGCTGCTGCTGGTACTGCTACTGCACGGCATTCCAGTGGTGCATTGTTGCGAGGCCAATGGCTTTGTGTTGCGATCGCATTTCGAGCTTGAGCCACCAACGCCATCAACACATTCGATTTTCCTAACTTGAATGCCGGACCCACAGGAAACGGAACACTTCAAAGAGAAAGCATGTAATATGAAAATGTATAAAACAGAGCTGCAGATTGAATTGTGGGTGCCCCCAGTTCGGTCAGTCTGTGCCGTGGCGGCGAAACAATTCAAGAGTTCAGTCATGCCCAAATGGACGAACACACAACAATATATATATATATATATATATACACATTGGCGTTTTCTGTGTGTGTGGGGGGGAGGGCTATCAGGCGCAGCGAGGTATTGTGTGATGGAGAGACTACATGTCTAATTAGGGATATTATGAAAATGTTCCGTTTAGCTGTATATGTAGAATTCTATATATGTGTATGTGAGTGATTGGGCGTACAATATACATACTTACACATACAAACGTATACAGAGCAAAAAGGAAAAGCCACCGCGTGCCACCGCACTCTAGCATTCTACTAATTATATAGTATTGAAAATGAGATTATGGTGTTTGCGGAGTCAAGTGAAATGACGCTGGGGGTAAAGAGCAGCTATAATTGTACCCTACACAAATACACATATTATATATATATACGAAAACGGTTAATTGCATTTGTGTGGGGGTACGCAAGCGCGTGTATTCGCTAATTCTTGACAGATTGAAAATGTTTTACGGAACGTGTGAGAGGGATGTATAATGCATACATTAACTATGAATGAATGGCCAGCAGAAGGGTGAAATGAGGCACGTGAACACTGTGTACTGTCTACTATGTAAATGGGCTGTGACTGATTTGTTGGAAGCGTGTGATTGTTAGAATATTGCATGAATAAGTTCCGAGGTGAGTGGCGTATACGTAATGTGTGTACACGAGTATGTGGTTCGTGGTTTCGATGGGTGGGTGTACAGGCTATACAGGATTATAGTGACGTGTTGGGTGGATATTTTGTGTGTGAGTGTTAAGTTGATAAATTATGTGTGTTAGTATTTAGATTTTTTATCAAATATTTACCCCAGACCACTCGCGTATTTGCCACTTCGGGCAATCCGTTACAAAGCAAGACTCGACGGTACTTGGCTTGGTGCCTCTGCATGCGTCGTCCGGTATCTGCAAGATAACGGTATATGTATATTTTAGAAACTAATTGTATTTATACTTTTTTTATTGAAAAACAAACCTTGTTTTTTATACCGTTGTTCTCCTCGGAACACACGACAGCACGCTCACGCATTCCACTGCCACATGTCTTGCTGCAGGCGGACCATTCCTCGGAAATCCATCTACGCAAATAGTATACATTGGTGGGTGTTGCAGGGTATAATGATTCATATATATATTTTTTTATAAGAGGAAGACGGAATTCGACATATTTATTTGTAAAATAAAAGCTATAGTGTTTTGTATAAATATTAAAAATAATACAAATATCATTCATTTTCAAAACGGCTTCAAATTAAATTCGGTTTCCATCAACTAAAATTGTTAACTAAAAAGAACCAAATCAAAGGAATACTTCAATATTAAAAATACCATAACCAATTAAAAAATAAGCAAATTGGTTTAAGAACTTTGTTAGTAATGACGAACTTCATCCTCTTCGACAATTAATGACTCCAATGAAAACGCACTTGTTACTGGACAATCAATTTTTTTACTACTTTTAAGGATAACCATTAAATAGCCAAGAATGGCTCTCATTATTTAATATAAATAGCATTAAAAGTGTTTTATTTATATTTAGAGTATTTAGAGTCAAAACTGCGAAATTTAGAGTCAAATTTGCTCATTTCATGAACATTATTATGCCACAAGCACTGGAACACAACGACAAAAATATTTTAAAAACATGCAGAATTATTTTTCGGTATATTAAAGAAGCTGGTCTCAATGCACAATTTAAAGCATCAATAAAAAATGTGTATGCACGAGATGGAACACAAATTTAGTGCAAATAGTGCAGATGCCTTCATAGTGCCGCCATTGGAACAGAAAGCTTGATGGTTGTTGTTTTAAACAATCTCATAAAATCTCGTAGGACTTAGGCACGCGCTTTCGCAAACATACATGTACACTTTTTTGTGGTGGGACACACTGAATTAGGCTGCGTGGCGTCGCGTCGCAGACACATTACATTTTGGCAGAAAAAATCTCGGGTCCTTTGGCGGTGAAAGAGGAACGAGGGGATGGAATGTTGTCTTGTATTGTATATTATATGCGCCGCCGAGCAGAGCAGATTTGGGCAATGTACGACAGATTTGGATCGGTCCGTTTGTTTTTGTAGATTTATTGTGTTATTTAAAAATTACAAATAAAATGTGTTTTTGCAGCAAACATTTTGAGAAAGCTAAATGCTTTATCGCAAATTTATTATATGCTAATAAAATATGATTTTTTATGTATATTATTAAGTTTAATTACAGCAGATGGCTAAAACCAACTGCAATGTAAAAAATGTTTGAATGAAAAACTATTTTTTTTATTATTTATTACTCTTTTTTCTCTTTCTTATAATATATTAACAAGATTATTTTGAAAAGAATATTGGTGAATTCTATAAAATATACAATCTGGATAAGATTAACAAATACAGTATTTTGTATATGTATGTATGTTCACTTTTTTTCTAAACATTTTTTGTTGAATTTTTGTATAGAAAGATATTATGTTTTAATAATAAAAAACGTAGTTTGATTTTATAAAAAAACTACTTCTTGATTTGTACGCGGCACGAAACAACATGTTTTCTCTTGAAGAGCGTTTTGAAATTTTAAAAACTTATTTTCAAAGTCAGTGCTGTG
>JANSTU010033905.1:0-11718 GCA_027564075.1 Bolitophila hybrida
GAAATATTGACAAAGTTAAAAATAATTATGTGTTGGTATGTACCACTCCAAACATGATTTTTTAAACACCGTGTATCTCAGTCCAATTTTTTACTCAGAATGAACCAAGAAACACGTGGTAAGGTTATTTCCCTCATAAGGTGGGACACCCTGTATATAACGAATTATTCTACAAAATGTTGAAGTTTCATAAGCATTTTCTCGCAAAACGTCGTAAAATTTCTCACACTCCAAATGGGATTGCACTGTTTAAGCGTGCGACCTGGAAGTACACATACCAAAACTGGCGCAAGATTGCAAGTCAATAGCAAGTCAGCGCAGATGCACACTTGATACAGTTCCGTGGGATTACATTCTCGATTCGGATTCGGGTGAACAAAAATGCGTTTGGAGTATGCAGCGATAAATACATAGGTGCGTGTGTGTCTCCTCGGGTGCGCAAGAAGATAATATGAAAATCCAACACTTACTTCGAAAATAACAAAAGTTATTAGAAGATTTAAAGTAATTCTTAATTCTTCCTTGTTTATTACCACAGAAATTGATTCAGATAAAAATCACAAATAAGAAAGTGAAACCGCATATATATACATTGAAAATTATAGATCCTGGAAAACAATGTCCACATAATAAAACATCACATTTTAACATTATGTATTTAACTTAAATAACTTTAACCGAGGGTGGTCAATCAAAGTTATAAATGGTGTGTAAAGTGTGGTTAAAAGATTTCAAATCATATACCGCAAAAAAAATATTTTCACTTCAATACAAAAAATTAACATCCGTAGTAGTTATCACTGCTTACTGCTAACAAAATTCAGAATCCAAGTGATTCTGTTTCGAACACATTTGCTGGATGAGGATATGAGGATGTATTTTTTTACTAACGAGATTACTCATTTCTTCTGTGATTTTCGGTCAAATTACTAGAACGTGCAGACGTGAACCATGTCCCACGTGTCCGTAAGAAGACTAAGAGCGGTAAGTGCAGGAACATTCGCCAGAGTTCGGTATAACCGTTCCTAACGGCAGGATGGTTGAAAATATACTTCAGGTGCGCAAATCGTATTTCTACAAGAGCATTCATATAATTGTTTGAGTCACTCATGAATTACAAAATGTCCATTCGCGGAGATTTTGATATTAGATTCTTCTACTCCGTCCTTTCCCTCATAATCAGTAGTAAATATTTTATTCTAAATACATTGTTCTTATGAAGGGATTTGAAATTAAGATGGACAAATATTATCAATTGGACGATGTTCTAATAAAAACATTTTAAAATATTTGATTTTATCTTTATTGTTTTTATGGTATTTTAAACTTTAAATCACGGCACTCCATTAAAAGATAAAGTTATATTTTTTCTACAATTTCACGCAATAATTTCTATTAGAAAAAATTAAAAGTTACGCGCGTGTGCGTAGCTCTCTCGTGTACTAACTTCATTAAGTGGATTATAAAAACGGACAACGACAAACGCAAGCGATTCGCATTGGCAGCGACTATTATACATTTGGTATCTTGGAAATTAATTACACTATAAATGTACATAGAGTACATTCTCGCGTACGGAATAAGCGAATGAAACACGCGCGCGGCTTGGCGCATTTTGTTGTTCTTGTCACGTTCAAACAACACATTACGGAATCGCTAGCTCGGTTCGTCTCCAATTTAATAATGTGTTTTTCTTTACTTCTCGCATTGTTTTTGTTCTTGTATATTGTTGTTTTTGTTTTTTTTTTTATTTTATATTGTTAGGCGGATATATTGCCTGTGGATGTGATTGCTGGTTCGTGGCGCGCCGGTGCCGCGCATGTGAATGTCGCGAATTCTGCTATTGTACAGATAAATAAATATCAGTTAGCCTAGTGTAATCAGTTTAATACTCATGATAAAGTGGTGCTCATCCATCAGACTTAATCTTTCTCTTTGGGAAAACATATACACATACACAAATATTACAAGATACACAATATAATAATAAAGTGTGTATTATTTTACACCAGAAGCCATCAACCGCGTATAGTGAGGTTGTGTGGTGTGGTTGTCACCAGATTTATAAATGGTCTGTATGTGATTCATGATTCTTCATATTTGTTAGCTTCACATTGGTATATTATATATGTATATATAGTGCATGTAAGTCAAATGTGGGACGAGGTATAATAAGACTAATTGTATAAGAACTACCAGCACCATTATAATCATTCATCGCAGCCATGATTTATTTATTATTAAAACCGTACCAAATGTAAGACTGCTCATTACTCATGCAAAAGGTGCTTATGAAAGGTTAGCTCATTATAAAAGACCTCCGGGATAAATGTGAAAAATTCGCATAATGTTGCTAAGAATTAGTGTTAGAGTTAGAGAGTTAATTTGTGAATCATATTAATAAATCCATTTTGAAAGCACTCCATTTTTACGTCACGAAATTCACACTCTTTTATGTATATATTACAAAGTAAGTACTCACTTTCGTATATGTTTAATAATATTATAATATTTTAAAATATGTATACTATATATATAATTCATTTAAAAAATGCGCACACACTTTCTGGGCTAAAACGGCGGAAAATCATCTACAAAACACAAAATTTCATGAATTTCAGGAATCTTGTTGAATTTCCTCGCGAGTGTTTTCATTTTGTGTATAGCATAAGCGGCGAGAGCTATGAATTTATGTGTTTATATATATATTGTATATATACAATGTATAGGTAAATACTATTTATATAATATTGCACGTGAAGTATGAAAGACAAAGTTAATTAAATTCTACAAAAAGTGTGTATAGTTGAAAATCGTTGCTGCGCGCATGATTTGAAATTTAAGGACGAAAGATTTTGGAACAATCAAGAGAAATACTTGTTTTGAGCTTTTCAGTAAATAGAAAGCTTACACTAATGACATGTGTTGTTGACAGATCAAAAGCAGATATTTAATCAACATATCTAGATTTAATATATTATAATTCTGATTATTGATGTTTTTTATTCAAAGGGGGTACTTTCAGGATATGTTATTTACTTCGATAAGTACTTTATTGTGTTAATTTTTTGTAAGTTATATGATAAATTTCGGCTCATATGTGTCATTTCCACCTGACTCAGTTGAGTCATCACCGCAATGTTCACCAGCTTCCTAAAGTTGCTCGACATCAACTTCAGTAAACAGAAAGAATAATGTTAAGGAAAATGTTGTACGCTCAATTCAGCAATGCTACATTCCACTGGCCAAAGACGAGCACCAAATATTCGGAGATCCGGTTGCGAAAGTAACATTCAGGTTATGCAAAATATATTTCTTGTCCTGGGTGTACGAAAACGGCGAAATCAAGAACATGATAATTTCGTTTAATTAATTTACATATTAATCCAGTAGGGAAAGTTACCAAGCGTTTCATCCGATCAACACATTTTTCCCGTTTTATCAGATCATTATTTATTCCATTATACGCCAATATAATAGTATTCGTTCGCAACAAAAATATTTAAAATTTAATTTTTAACTTCAAAATCTTAAACTAATAATAAAATAAATATATATAAATTTTAAATTAAATACATATTGTGGCAAGGTAACGTAGCGTAACTAAAAGGTGTTCGTATGGTGCGATATACATTTATTTATTATTTATATGGCTGCAGCACATTTTATTTGTATTGACATGGTTTAAATTCACTTCTCACGTGCAACATAAAGATCAGCCTCTTGCGACCAATACGTCGCTTATATAGTGTATTTCACAATGCGACTGAACAAGTGTTTCATGGGATGCTTTGTCGCATGAGACGCACTTTTTGACTATCGCGAGACCAATATCGCCTACCGTGTATTTTTATTTTGAGTATATACAGAACAAAATACAGTTAGTTATATTTGGTAGCTGGAATATTTACATAAAACCAAATGACATAAAACAATTTACATAAAAACAATTCACATAAAATAATTTACATAAACCTTTTACACATGCCTTAACTTCCCTAAGCATGATTCAGGTATTTGCCATTGGATACTATTCTCAAGGGTTGTTTTCCCTAAGCGCGATTCAAAAGGTGTTGTTCATAGGGTATTTTTTATGTAAATAGTTTTATGTAAATCGATTTTATGTAAATCGTTTTAGGTAAATGGTTTTACGTGAATAATCCGCAAATCGTTATATTTATCATATTTTACACCTTATAATACTTCACCGTTAGTTTAAATGCTTTATTGTAAGTTTACATTTTGTTTCTATGTTCAGGGTATCATTTGCTGATTAACCCACTTACCGTCATCCAATCGATATGAAACTTAAAAAAGACATTTGTTTCTGTGGGAAGTACGGCCCGGTATTGCAGTGCGTGCCAAATCGCAGTTCTGTTGACGCTATCGAAGTCGACAAACAATTCTCTCTCAATTCTTATCAATGCCTGCGAATACCCTGTTCGGAACCATGCTTCTTGACGTCGCAGGGTTCTTTATGTGTGTTATCGTAGCTGCCAAGTTACCTTTCTTAAGATACCTAACATTTATTCCCTATATTCAAACGTCAGGAATAAACTCGTCCTCCTGTACTAGCATGGGGTGTAGGATCTGCGGTGATAGTGACGGGTCTTGACGAGTTCTATTTGGATATTGTTTGCCCTGATTGTATTGCCAGAGGATAGGCTGGCTATAGCATCCAGATAAATCAGTTCGACTGGGGCGCCTGTGAATATAGATAATGGTGAATTGCTGAGCGTGTATTCCATGCACCACATCGTTGTTGAGCTCTTGTTTAAAGTGCTCTCTCCATGGATTACCGCAGACATCCTAAACAGGGTGCCTCGCTGTTTGTGAGCTCCTGTTGTCTATAAGCTTTTGACGTCCGATTCTCACTGTTCACGGCCGCAGTGACGTGCACCGAAGACTTCCTCCACACTCTGGCGTAGAGATAGAGCAAATACTTTCAGACCTTCCAACCAGTGGTTGATTGCTTGATTGCTACTAGTGCTGCCCTATGTTAGTTTGTAGTTCTTCAGAACCGTTTTAGCAACGTCTAGGAAGTGTATCAATAGATCGTTCGCAACATCAGTAGAATTAGACGTTGTTGCGTTAATGGTCTAAATTACATATGTGTTCATTGTTATCTTTATACTGCCGTTGTGCTAGTTTTTCCTGTTTATTTGAACAGTTAATAATTATTTTTTTTTCATGTATTTTAAGTTTAATTTAGTATTGTTTTATTTAGAATTTAAATCATTCATGCAAGAATTATACTTTTTATATTAGAATTTGGTGCCCCTAAATTTGTAGTCTGACCTCGACACCACGAAGCGATCTCTTTCGTAATAAGCTGGTTTTGTATAGTGATAATGTTCAATTTAGAAATAAGCAAAACTATTATTATTGAGAGAAAGAATGAGAATTGGTTTGTTTGAAGACAGTAAGTTTTTGGCAGCGGAGAAAGCCAGATAAAAAAAAAGATATAAAACAAAGATAGTAACAAGTTGTTGTTGTTTGGAGTAAGTGTCCGGGAAGCCACGTGCGGCTAGAGTCCGAGCAACAGTCCACCGAACCCCATCACCCCCCCTGCTTGCACAATAAGCACGTGCGGCCGACCAGCACATAGTGCTAGCCTCTTCATCTCTATCCACGTGCGACCCAAACACACCTAGCGACCAGTCCGTGCAGCAAGCAACCGCACCACATCTCAAGCCCTGCTTGCACAATAGCCACATGCGGCCCGACCAGCAATCAGCGCCAGCCTCGCCATCTTACGCAAAATATACTGTGCGTCATAATTTCTCATTCCGGTTTCGTTTTTATTTTTTTTATTGATCGCACACGACGTGTTTAGGATAGGATAGTTTTAAGTTTTCTTCTTTTTTTCTTTTTTTCGATTTTGTGAAGTGTCAATCAGATCGGTTTTCGAAATTTTCATTGATTTTTTCGGGCTCTCGATCAGTCTTGGCCGCGAACCCACAGCGAGCTCAGCTCGGTCCACGGGCAAGGGCCCGTTAAAGATTACTAGCGCCTCAGCTCTCTTACCCAATGAGCCGCCTGTCTGCGCTCACCCATTGTGCACGTTCAGTTTAGTTTAGTTTTTTTTTCTTGTTCTTAACACATCAGTCACATCCCGTTTATAAATTGTAATCATTTTGTGTTGGCTAATCTTATGTATAATGAAATGTAACAAGAAATACACTTCTGACTAAATATCCCAATAACTCTTTATGTTCTTCATGCTTAAAAAAAATATAATAAAATGTATTATGACAATACAAAAATACAAGCAAACTGCTAAAGTTGACCATTTTATTTTTGTATATTGCTTTTTTCTTTCCACATATCAATTTCTAGACATAAAATATATTTCAATTCAATAAAAAAAATCTAATACATTATCCACATGCATCGGTGCATATTTCCGAATACTCAATCATCAAACCGTTTAGAATACGCTTCGACAGAATTCTCAGCGCTTGTTTTATTGCCGTATTTACACGAGCAAACATACACATTACACATACACACTCTCATGTGCATATATCTTAAGACAAAGACATTTTGTCGGAACTGGCATGGCAGGAGAGCTTGCAGGCGGGCGGGTGAGGAACACACGCACGTATGCTCTCTGCACAAGTTATTCAAAGTTTACGTCATTATGTTTTGAGGGTGTTTTATTGTTATCCGAATTTATATCTTATTTTATTCTTATTCTTGTGGTTTTCGATGATAATACCAATATTTTTTCCGTTTGTTTGCTTTCTATGCACGCATCTTGTTGAAGTTTTTTTTTTTTGGGTTAAACAGAATTGGTCTAGACGCAATATCAATTGAATTTAATGATTCCAAAATTACGTGTGTGTATGTGTACGTACAAGTGCATATGTATCGAATCAACCTTTAACATGGACAAATAATAAATATTTGGGAATTATACAAATGGCTTTTGAGCTTATGTGTTTGTTTACTTTGTTGGTTAATGTGATGCAATGACCTGTTGTAGCATCTTGTACTTGTTGTCTTCTCTAAATATTTTTCGATTATAATTTGGAGAATAAAGAACAAGAAATTGCATATGAATTAGAAGTTATTTGCCGACATCTCACAGGTAAGAAAAAAAAAATCAAATGCCCATGCAAACGGCTTTTCTAAATCTCATTATTCAACTAATAATATGTATGTACACTGTCAAGGGATACGCGCTCGATCCAACGAAATGTGTTTATACGTTTTTGTAAGTTATTTCTATTATCTTTTGACGGCGACAAGCAGCATCCCGAATTGGTATTCGAAGTGTGGCTCTATTCGCGTATGTCACGTACTGAATCGAAAAACAGTGGAATGTATGTCTAATAGGTGGCGCAATGCATATTTTATATACATATGGATATGTGTGTCTTTTATACCGTTCCTGGCTCGATTACATAACATAAGTATGCTATCTTCTGTATAGAGTACACGTGATTGCGAGTATTTGTCAAAGAAGTCCGTAGAGAGTTTTCCGACGAGGGAAATACGAGAAACTGATGATATCATGCGATATGAGTTTCAATGCTCAATTCAAATGTATATATTATGTAACGTAAAATCATTTATATAAATACTTTTAAATTATTTTGTATAATTTCGTTTTGCATAAAATAATCATTATTAAGACTAGTATGTAACAATCAGCAAAGATCTCATTGCACATATAGCGATAAAATAAAGTTTATCATGAAAACAACTTGTTACATATAAATGTATAGCAAAACAAGCGTGATTTCTTACAAGTGCCCGAAGACCCTGTGCACACAACAGCCATTATCGCAGCCCTCAATCTGTCCACAAATAAATGGGTTGTGGTGTATAAAATATAAATAAACGATGCGAGCTTTTAAGCGTCGCTCCAATAGCTGACCATTGACCGTATAGCGTATATACTTGACAGGGCAAGTTGCAAAGCCTTGTCGCACTGCAATTTGTCCAGAACTTGTTTTTTTTCTTCTTTTCATGTTCTCCTCTAAATATATATTTTTGTTAAACAGTATATATAAATATATTATTTCTTATTGTCTGGTCTTCTGCAGACGGTTCAAGTGATAGCAACGCGTGTTTTACACGATGTGCACAAACATCACACGCTGCAAATTAGGTGATTGATTGGCAGCATAATGTTCTGTGTACGTAAAAGAATTCCATCACAGCACAAAGTATGCATTGAACATAGTTTATATACATATGTATGTACATACATTGATGCGACACGCAATGGTCTAAATCTGGACGATCAGAATGAACTTTTATTATATTAGAGATAAGCAGAGTCACAAAAGGAAGACAAAACGTATACTAAGTATATATATTTTTCCTGTCAATTTGGAAAATATTGTAACTGGTAAGTCTAACGAAAGGTTTTCCTTAGGGTTAATGACACGGTTTTGTTTTGTTTTTAGTTTTGGTATTTTATTCTGTATTTTTTCAAGAATATTTTATTTTTAGTCCTTTTTTTCATCACAAAAATTCAGCCTGCTTCTGTGGACATTTATTGCATAATCTTTTAATGAGTTAAACGCTGTTATGATTTTCAGAGATTGGTTTTTTGTTTTTTTGCATTTTGGTAACGTACATATATTCAAAAGTATACGCACAAAATTTGAAGTCGATCCGAGCAATCCTTTCGGAGTTATACTTATACATTTTATGTTGGGCCGGATTCATTATGGTTTTGGCAGCGAGCAGGAGCAACAGACAAACTGACCAAATTTGAGCTTAGTCATTTATCGTTCCTTTTATAAATCAGATACTTATTTTCCAGGCAAAATTTTACTTAAAAAATCGAAACCATTTTTTTAGAAGACGCCATTTTGTGAAAATTCAATATTTTGATTAGCCGAACGATTTATTACTAGATAATCTAATATATTAACGAAATTTGTTTTGATTGTTGATTTCAGATAATCCAATCTTAAGTTACGATGTACACCGTAAATCGTATTTTTTTTAGAGGAGGTTGAGGAAATCGCCTGCAGCGCGCTCTACAATCAATATTTTTATAAATAAAAATTGTTTACGTTCTTGAAGGATGCTTTTATAGCCACAAAATTTTTAAAATAATAAATTCAAAGATATCTTCAGGATAAATTCTTGAAAACCCGTCTTTTTTGCCTCATAACTGCGTATAAACCCTTAAACATTTGTATGAGAAATGTTTCTAGATGTGTTAGTGATAATCTTTTTTCTAGAAAAAAAAGTCAGTGATAATCTTTTTTCTAGAAAAAAAAGTCAGTGATGATCTTTTTTCTAGAAAAAAAAGTCAGTGATGATCTTTTTTCTAGAAAAAAAAAGTCAGTGATGATCTTTTTTCTAGAAAAAAAAGTCAGTGATGATCTTTTTTCTAGAAAAAAATGTCAGTGATGATCTTTTTTCTAGAAAAAAAGTCAGTGATGATCTTTTTTTCTAGAAAAAAAGTCAGTGATGATCTTTTTTCTAGAAAAAATATTTAAAAAATCCAACCTTTTTTCTAGAAAAAAGATCTTTTTTAGTAGAATACTCAAAAGATGAGTATAACCGATCGATTTTTACCTGTTAACTAAACATTTCTAACAACACTCTCTGGATGATAACAAAATATTAGGTACACATTATTTATTTATTCAGTTTGTGATACATCGCACAAGCGGACACACCATAAAAAAGAGCTCGACACTTTTTGATATCAAACACGATTTTTCCACTTATATATTTAGAGCGGCCTAATGTTATTATTTCATACTATTATATAACGGTATCTAAATTGTATGTCATCTTAGCACCTCGTCAATTAAACGCCACAATTCATTCTTAGGTTAATAAAATAGCTTTTACATTTTGTCAATCTTCACTAAACTTTTAAAGTACTGGTAATTTAATTATACTAATGTAGATAATAATGAATCTGATGATGTACAAAATAACACATTTTGAAAATCAAACGCATGAGCTATAAATAGTAGGTAATAAACCACTATTTGACATTATCTATTGCACAATGAGCATACCGTAATGTATATGTGCATGTATGTATTGCCAAACAAACAAACCACTGTAATTATTAATAATAATATGCAGCGGTCTCTTTCACTTTGCCAATAAAATCATCTGCAAGATAATTTGTTGTGCATAATATCTTACAAAGTCAATCTATCATGTAGATATGTATAATATGTATAATGTATATATACATTTTATACCTACTGTATGGATATTTGTGTGGAGTGAACGTCTACGTAGATTGTCGTATATTATAAAATATCTTAATAATTTTTAGCTAATCTGAAGCACGCTTCTGTCCTTTTTTCTTATTTCTCCAGCGAAATAACTGTAGAAAATCAAAAGTAACTTCTTCGGCTTGGTATGTTTCTGTCAACAAAATCCAACAATGTGAAATACTCCACGGGGGTGATAGGGCGAGTGTGTTTTATATTAAATTAATGGTATTTAAAATTCATCAAGAATGGAGTTGTATAAAATATAACAGTTTTCGCATATTTATAGGAAAAATACAAGTTTATGGATGGTAATATGAAGGTTTTTGGATTTTTTGGTTTTTATAGTAAAAACTAAAAATGCAAGTCTTTGAATTTTGCATTTGTCACAGTCACTTTTGACGTTGCTGTAAATGTAAATTGTAGATTAAATAATTGGACTTTCATCCCGCGTACTTTCGTGCGTTTTTTAGGACTTTAGGGATGAAGGTCAAGGGTATATAGAAACATTCATGAATGTAATTTTTTTTAATTTATGTCCGCGAGATGAAAATCCAATTCTTGAAATTACAAAAGAATCCTACAAATGTCCGCAGAATGAGAGACCATTTATAAAAGTCGGTGTCTTATGTTGTAAATTCTTTAGTATCAAATTCAACGTGTTTTGAATAAGCATGCAATAAAAAATCACGTTTTTGTATTTTATTGTAAAAATGCTGGTTTTTGGATTTTTATAGTTTTAACTAAAAATGAAGGTTTTAATATGTTTTGTATAAATGCATGTTTTGGATTTTGAATATAAATAGTAAAAATTCCGCATTTTTGATTACTGTACACTTTTTCTTTAATATAACTCCAGGAGCTGTTTTTGACGATACTGCTCAACAAACAATATACTTAAGTAATTGTCCCTTATATTTTATGTTGCCTAAATGTTACAGTTTTGCTTATTTACGAAGCCATTTAAATGAAAAGAGGTCCATCGCTCATTATGAAATTATGAATGAAATAGCGATTTTGTTTATCTTTTTGTTATAACGAGTAGTCACTTTCACGTGGTTGATGGTGGATATGACTATAAGAATGCAAAAAAAATTATTCAGAAATCAATAATTGGGACTGACAACTAAGAGTCGTTTAAGTTTTGTTTTTATTTCATTTATTATTTTTAAAAACACAAACCGACCGATTATAACATAAGGAATTCGATACGGATCAGTTGCACATTACCTTCGCCTAATAAGACAAACTAAACGTTTTTATCATAGGAACCAAATAAATGAATATTAAGTATAGTTCAATTCAATAGAGTTTGCTTCACATGAGCGATATTATTACATTTGTTTATATTTATATATATATATATATACATATATTATAGTGCAGTCATTGTGCTTACATCTCAGTCTATATTCTCGGCATTGTGTAAAATATATATATAAAGGGTTTTTCAATAGGTGCGCTTCAACTTTTTTCCGATAGGTGCGCTGAACGACGCCATGTTTTT